>JAJGOT010000760.1:40000-275745 GCA_022457155.1 Cladopsammia gracilis | reverse complement strand
AAATATACACAAACATGGTGTCCTTCTTCACACATGTCCCTTATACCGCGCGAGTCTGGATACTAAACTAGCGAAGACCGCTGAACGACGAAAGCGAGCAACAGACTCGAATCTACATCCGGCGGGAGTTCGGTTGACGTGATATTTTGCATATGAAGGTAATAAGTAGTTAAACTGGGGAAGATTTAGTTGCTGAGCTACCGTTGTTCTTGCTAAACTCGATCATCCGCAAGCAGTGTCTGTTCAAAAACCAACCCCAGAGTCTAATTTTCGTACGCAAAACTCCCAACGATATGGCATTCTATGGCATAGTTGTAGGCTCCTTATAGAACATCCTTAAATCTTTTATACATCCTTAGAAATAATACCTATTTCACAGATATGTTCAGCATGTCTAATTAAAAACCTTTCAAAAACAGCAGGGTTTTGACAAACCAAAATGAATTAACCTCAGTAAAGCTTAAAATAATTTTGCTCTCAGTTGGGTAGGACCCAAGGCTTCTTTTTTGTGTTAAATCGTTTCATTTCTGTTTCTGTGCCAGAGTGATTACTCAAGCAATAAAGGTGACGAATATCTATTAAACATTTTTGTTTGTCCATAGATTTTCGTGGTTAATGCTCTCTGTCGTTTATGCCTCCTTGGTTAGACCTGAAATTCACACAGGCAAACTGAAATTTTAATAAAAATAGCGAAGGTTTGTAGAAAACGTTTAGAGTAACAAGCCTAAAATTGCTCGGTGAAAAAGTAATTAAACAAGGAATTATTTCAATGAGAATGTCGCTTTGGATATTTCAAAATATTGTTTTAAAAAGCCCCATGCCGTCTCTAGATCTTGGCTTCGGTAAATTTTGCGTGGTAAACAATGCGGTGACTATACTTAAATTAAGACTTGTGGATACGAGTCCAAATTGCTCAGATATCAAGTTTTACGTACGCCGTTCTAATGCTCAGAGGTTAACTAAACCGATAAAGGTTTCACATATTTGAGGTTTGTAGGAAAAAATTAGTTGCGTGTGGTTGAAAAATTGATACCTAAGGGACGCACGACCAGAATCGAAATGGCAGCATGCCAATCTGTAACGAAATAGTTGCTTTGGAAACTTATGACATTTTAAGGGGAATGAAAATAAGAAAAGCCTTTTAATTTGGGCAATTCTTCAAGGCATTACTTGGATTTTCAAAAGCCACCAAGTGTATACCTCGTTGATGGCCAATCATCGATTAGTGGCGTCACCAGCAGCCAATGAAAGAATTCCATTTACCACACCTATTCTTTTTATGTCTTTTTTGCCCATTCCAGGTTTTTTCAAGGTACGTTGATAAAAAGGTGTGAATTCGACCAAAGATCGAGATACTTACTGGCCGTATATCTATCTTTCTCAGGTCTTTATCTGTGCTCATATCGATCGAAGGCATCGACAGTGGTATTGTTACGCCGTTCCTTTAAGAGTACGATAACCAAGGTAGGTACTGTAAATATGCCCCAAATGTTCGGCGAAGGTCATTTAGTAAAGGTCAGTTGTACATAACTTTTTGTGACATAGGATATGATTTAAGAAAGACGTTCTAGGGTGCAAACGATTGTTTACACGCTTGCAGTTAAGTTCCCAATACGTGAATACATCCTGAGTGTGCATTCTTCAGTTCTTTCTTACAAACGTTAGGATATATCATTAGGATAGATCATTGGGATAGATTCTGAACGATTTAGCAGGCCGACGGTTACAGTCACTAAAGCGACCCTTTTTAGGTTTACATAAACTTGGCTGCTTAAAATAGAAACAAGGCTGAAACTTGGGAAAATGTGACATAACTTGATCCCCTTCGCTCGTTGTGGAGCGCAAGAGTCCCCACCAAAACTATTTTACTGACCATCGTCTGTTTCCTCTATTGCCTTCAATTTGCAATCATTCTTTGCCCACCCAATGCCAACTGTACGCCTCCGTAACTGCTTGGTCATTCCCCTTCTTCTGTGCCCTTGATGGTTCCATTCCAGAGCCTTTCTTGTGACCCCATCCTTCCCCTTTCTCGGGGTATGTTATTCTATTTCTACCGTCTATGATCGATCGTCCCTTCGACCTTCTCTTGTTCAGTCCTTATCCGTGGTTTCTCAAAGTAATACACGAGTAAAATTACCAGGTTTTTCTCGAACTCGGTTGTAATGTGTGATTGCGTGTTGGCGTCCTATGAACGTGAGTAAGCGGTCATTATTGCAGAATAATGAAGTTGTGTCACTATGAAAAATGAAATGAGAGTTAGCTTGTTTATAGTTTTTAGTTTGCGCTAGACTTGGGTGTAATAAAAGATAGCTTTATCAGCGGGTTTTTAAATTAATATTTCAGGGTATTTTGACATACTAGTTCCAAACAAAATTTAAAATTTGAAACAAAGCCGTGTAATTAATAGTGAAAATTGTAATAGCAAGCAAACACTAAATGCAATAACTGTTGACACAACATGGCAAACACATGCCGCGCTGATAGAAACTCGAAATGTTAACTAATAAGTATCCTTGAAGTATCCTACAAAAATGAGTTTCACAAATTACGAGTTACCTTATTACCTTATTCGATGTCGCCTGTGAGATGCGAGGACAGAGAGTGAAAAAGGTTCCCGTCTCAGGTTAAACACAGCCAAACTCGTATTTTAAAAGCCGACAGCCTTTTATTAACCGGACAGTGCGTCCCACTGTTGAGTTCCTGTGTTTACTATGAAAGTACCTGCATTAAGCAGAAACGTCTCTTAAGCAGACGTGAACTACTTAAGTGGTTAAAATGCCCATTTCTGTTGTCAAAAGCCTGTATGATTCGGCCACTTGCAATGAGATTCTTGCCACATTAAACTAAATCCAGTTTTTTTTTTTCTGGTAAACCTCTGAACCGTAAGGATCTGATGGGCGGATTACTGCAACTGGAGCAGAATTGAACAATTCAAGAAAAAAAAAGTTATTCGACTCACGACAGTAATTAAATTCAGAATCAGTACCATCACGGAAAACGTGTGTTTATGAAGATTGCTTTAGGTCCTGCTCTAATTGAACTGAACTGCAATTATGAATTTGTGAAAATCATTTGTACGACTGTCTCTTATCGAAGAACAAATTCCCCTATCTTGTCCCTGTACTTTTCTTGTAAAAGTACTAGGGAGAAGTTATTATAATATCAAGAAAATTCATCTTGGGTGATCATATCCTTAATTCCCACGGCCTTAGGAGTTGAATACGCATTGATATTATAAGGAGAAATTTGATGCTGATCACTGTTGGGGCTTAAAGGGTTAAACGGACAGTAGAGTTGCCTCGAGTCTGTCCGCTAGTATAGATTTAACTGTGTATTTTCCCACCCACTCTAGATATCTTTTTTTATTATTTTTTTTTGTCAGCAGAACCAACGATGGCTATTAAAGAAACAGTATTCATTATTTCCATAATTTTCTTACCCCTGCTGATGGAGGCGAAGCAGCCAGTGAAGCCTGAAGGTAAACATATAGTCAGGTGTCTCCTAGCGACCACTTCTCATAAGTAACCACTTTGCAAATATTCGTTTTGCGTCTCCGTTTCGAAACCTCTCTCATAAGCGACCACTGTGCATTTTTTTTCAGGTACAGAGTGCGACAAGCTTTTAGGCTAGACAGTTATTGACACAATCGTTTGTTGTTTTTTTTTCCCGGTACGCGAAATCCGCCGTTTCCATCCTTTGAGTCTTTCACCTGCGTTTTCCATTTTTGGCCGTCCGTTCCAGATATTCGCTAACCCTCTGAGCCATTTCACGGTAATTGTTTATGTCTGGTCGTCTTATCTTCTTTGCACACGGTTTTAAGTTGATGATGTTGCAAAACCAAACAATAAATTAGTACCATTGTCTATTTGCCTTTTCGTTCCTGATAAGGCATTTAAAAGCGCCGGTAGTACGGTCAGATATTCCATACGCTTTGGGCTGATTTTGTTGATTTTTCTCGTAAGCGTCCACTTTTCCGTGCACCACGAGTGGTCACTTACAGAACAGCTGACTGTAACAAGAACTAAATATTCACCTAATGTGGATACGTCACTCTCGCTCGACTGCACTTTTCATCTTCACACTTGCTCTCCGATTTTAGGGTTAGTGTAAATGATCGTGTTTAAGATTTTTCAAAATTTTAACTTTTCGCTCTTTGATTGGATAATTAATCTTGCAATTTCTGAAAGGAAATTTTCACAACCTCTAAAGTGACACGAGATAAAATAAGCCAAACAGAATGTTGGCGGGGAGCCCAGGGGGGTACTCGGGTATGGGGAGCGCCCTGCTAAATTGTTAAAAGGACTCATAATCCAATAATCCCACTGAATGAGGCTTCCAGCGGCCTGTTCACATTCTCGCTGGCAAAATTCATTCCTGGATATCGAATTACCTTAAATTTTCATTGGTTTGCATCCGAATAGAAGAAGTTTAGCGTTGCCAAGGATTCGTCTCATCGCGAAATTAAAGTCTCCTATGAGTTAACTGTGAATGCAAGAGATATATTATGGTGCATCTGTTGTTTCCTTTTTGGGGAGCGCGGTATCGTTTCTACTTCCAGGTTAACCCTGACCGGAACAAGTGTATGAAAGTTTGCTCGTATAATAAACCGTTTCGTGACCCAGCCTGTTCCGTCGAGATAGCATGGCATTGGCGTTCGTTCCTTCTGGTTAGGAAACACGTCTAAACAAAGTAGATGGCCAATATCGGGCTATCTTGAAATCCTGAAAGCGATACTTGATTTGTTCGACACGGATTGAATTGTTGCTCGAAACAATATGTCCTTTATTATTCAGCCTGTGGGAATCAACCGGGGGGGGGGGGGGGGGGGGGGGGCAGGGAGACAACGTGCGCACGCTGACTTTGAATATTCATGACTTCTTTAATATGAAAACAAACACCACAAAACCTAAAAACCTTTTTCTACAATTTATGTGACAATAGTTTGGTATGACGTTTATTTTTTTACGTGACATGATGTTTACATGGCACCAACATTCAGCCAGCCATGCTTTTCGAAATTTGGCTTCTCTGACCTTTTTTTTATTTTTTTTAATTGCGTTTTCTCGTTACTATTGCACTTTTACGTTATTCTAGCATTTCTTTATTGGTTTTGGTTATTTTGACTCAATTCGAAGGTTTTGGAGAAATTCAAGATGGTAGATCTGAGATAGCGGCAGTAAAGAATCAATGACGTCATCGTCCTATTTTGAATCAAGTAGACAATATTGGACGTATTATCTGCCGTCCAGGTTTCATTGTCGTAACTTAAATGCTCTTGAAGTTACGAAGGGCGGCAGTTTGTACACTGGTCGCGAACTAACTAAAAATATTCGTTTATTGGCATCCAGCCGTGAAAGGAAGGCCGAATTCATGAAATTTATTCTAAATTGTTTAGCCTGAACTGTTAGTTTGTAGACGAACTTATTGTTCCCTGAACATTCGGGTCGCTTGTGGAATGGAAAAATTTTTCAGTGGATTGCCTGTGAACATGCCGGTGGTGTAACTTGAAAACTAATTTCACCTAATTTCGCCTAATTTTCTTTGCCAGCAAAAGATCTTATGCCATCCCTCTTTTTGTTGCTTCCAACATCTTACCTGTTAATATGCTCTACTTTGAAACGGTCTCAACCATAATGCATAATGTTTCTACTCATTCTACACCTAAAAATATTCGTGAACTCTTCATACATTCATCTGACATTCATGCTTACAACACGCGTTTCTCGTGTGCAGATAATCTTTTTGTACAGAAATCCAGATTGCATATAAAGTCTTTTCCTGCTTTTGGTACGAGATTATGGAATTGTCTACACCCCGATTGGCGTAAGCTCACGAAAAGAGCATTTAAAAGAAAAATTCATAAGTTGCTTCTAACTGTACTTGAAATTGAGGACTATTATGTTGATGCCCATTCCCTAATACTGATTTTAAACACAAGTAATTATTATACACTATAGCTTTCAAACTTACATTTAGCCGTTTATCTACTTTACACCTCTTAATTTGCTTTACTTTTTTACCTTTGTGCTTGATTAATTATGAATGTGTATGTTTATTTATTTAGTAGCTGTTTCTTAAATCACTTTATGTTTGGTAAATATGACTGTAATTAGTACAACCCGCCTAGATTAGCTATGCTATAAGCGGGTTTGTAGATATTTAAATTTTATTTCTTTAAATTTAGATCATTTAATTCATATAACAGTGTTGAAATCCAATAAACCAATGTCAATGTCAATGTCAAAGAAGGGCAAGCGAAAGTGGGAAGAAACAGGGCGGTTGATTGGAAGGATTAAGGATTTATTCAAAGTGATCGTGATAAAAAATTATCATAACGCTGTTTCGTTTTGTTTTGTTTTTTGTTTTTTTGTTTTTTTACAGTTTCAATGCAAGGACTGTCTGCGAGGTCCACGGAGGAAGATGCGCGGAATGGAGAGAATCTCGAGGAAAAGATGAAGGAAAATATAAATGATATCAAGAAACTGGTTCAGAAGAAGAGGCTTGGAAAGAAGAATAAAAAGAAGGTTTTGAAACTGCTAGACGAGTTATCTGAAAAAGCTGAGAGTTGCAGCACTGGGAGCAATGATGCAGGGAATGAGATCAAGGAGGATATAGAAGTTATCAAGTTATTGGTTAATATTAAGAAATTCGCAAAGAAGAAAGAAGTCAAAGCCAAGGTTTTGAATCTGCTAGAACAGTTGTCTGGAAGAGCTGAAGGTTGCGGCGGTAGGTTAAGAGTGCATTTGTTTATGCCAATAGATATCAGTTACGGCAGATGCGAAGACCTTTTGGGGTCTGATGTTCGCTAATGGGGACTGTTTAAGGTTACTAATTTTCTAGTGGGCTGTTTCAGCGTGAAAGAGGATGAATCCTTTCTGTCGTTCATGAACAGACTTCACCAAGATATACCTTCTATAGCGCGAGGGAGCCTTTGGACTTTTTGGGGATCCAGTGTTACCCTAATAACACTCTTTGTGGTCTGACAACTTGGTCTCGTTAGGGCTTCACTATTTTCTATGTACCTTTCCTTGGGAATGGAGTCCAATTTTTCTGCTCAATTCACTCAGAGGGAATCCGTGTTTGTCTATTTGCAGTTTTCGATTTTAAAGCTGGTTGATACAGGAAAACAGTAACTTTATGGTGGACCTCTTATTTCCTTTTAGCCGTGGCCGGTGGCTACACCACTTGGTCCAACTGGGGATCATGCAGTGTGACTTGTGGCGGTGGAGTTCAAAAACGTTCAAGAGCGTGTACAAATCCCCCACCATCTGGCGGTGGAGAAACATGCATGGAACAAAACCTGGGACCAGCGGAGGAAACAAAACAATGCAACGCACAGGACTGTCGTATGTAACATTCTTTGCATTTCATTTTAACGTCTTATCTTGTCTAGACAGGGATTTCTTGTATTCTGAGGCCACGGGGTTCCAACCCACCCCTTACACACCTCCGAGACTGAAATTAGAAAATGGATAAAACGTCGAAGGGATTTTCCTTTGAGATCGGAACGCGACGTGAACTAATGGCGACCATCCTGGATCAGTTACTTCGAATTTCTTGACATTCCGAAAACGTTAGATGGTCTCCATATTTCACCAACGTACAGAATCAAAACAAAAGAGCTCTAAAATGATCCAAAACATAAAAGTTACTATAACAAAGTGAATTTGTTTTCATTAAAACCAGCAGTATTTCTCTCTGTGAAAAACCTTGTCAATTTGATTTCCACGAAAACACGAAAATTGACTTACCACTTTTCCTCCCCCCAAAAAAGAAATTTTTCCCAGATAAATTACGAAGTCAAGTCACGAAGTGTGGTGGCGCATCCTCCAATATTAAAAACTTATAGCTTCCAAAGTTGGTGGAGGTAGGATCTGCCCCCTTCTCCTTTAATGATAGGGTAAAGAGATTTAACAATTTCCTCTTTGGTGGTTAATTACTGCGAGATATTTTCAGTGATGGGTCTCTATTATTTGCTATTAGCCGTGGATGGTGGTTACACCAACTGGTCCGAATGGGAAGGATGCAGTGTCACCTGTGGAGGGGGGAGTCAAAAGCGCTCAAGAACCTGCACAAATCCTCCTCCATCAGGAGGTGGTCAAACATGCATGGAGCAAAACTTAGGACCAGCGGAGGAAACCCAGGAGTGCAACGCGAAGGACTGTCGTAAGCAATGTTCTTAGAGTTACAATCAAACAACGGTGGAGAACCTTAAAGGGGCAGAGTCACCAGTTTTAGCCTGCGTTTGAATAGCGTTTAAACATATTTGTACCGATGGAAATGTTAAAATAATGGTTTAGTATTGTTAACAAATGCCCTACAAGTATACATAAGCTAGTATTTGTTATCTTTTGCTGTGGATGGCTTGGATGGAAATGGATTACAACTTGAAAAAATTGGCTAATTTTTTCGCGTGTAATTTGGAGAATTTGATGAAAACAGGTTAATTGTTTGTTCTTGATTGAAGAAATCAATTGATATTTTCCTCTCGGTGCTCTACGAAAAAGTTCTAGGTTAAATATTTGAGTAGTTTTGGTTAAAATACAGCAACATCTCCGTGAGATTGGTGGCTGCAAGACTTGCTCTAAATTACGAGATCTAGAATGCAGCATGACTACTTGTCGCTATGGAAATCCTGAAAGGTTGTATTTTTGATAGATTCGTTTCAGGCCAAAGTGCTGCATTAGTTCTCTTTCACTCAAGTTGATTTGGTACCTTGAGAAACCATTTTGTTCATAAATTAGAGTACTGTAACCCCATCAAACGCCATTGACGCTCAACGTGGAATATTGAATCCGCCACTGAGTGTGTATCTGCGCCTGAAATTTGAACGACAGTTTGCTCCAGTTTGGCTCCGTTAGCCAAATTGGTCCTCAAATGGTACATTAATTGATTATTCGTTGGTACGGTCGCATTTAAAGATGGAAAACGGATGTTTTGAACGTGTTTATAGCCCAAACGAATGCAGGAAGCAAAGCCAACAGTTCAATCTGATTCAATTCATGAGAACCTCATTATTATTGTTATTATCATGATCATCATTGTCATCATCATCATCATCATCATCATCATCATCATCATCATCATCATCATCATCATTATCATCATCATCGTCATCATTGCCATTGACTTTGTTATTGTAATTATTATTATTGCTGTTATTTCTCTGAACTTGTCATAGAATATAGTTTAAGCGATAGTTTCAGACAGATATATTTTTTACGTTATCGCATTTTTTGTTTTAATTTTCTAGCTTGTCCAGCTGGCTGGGCTACTAATGGAGTATATTGTTATTACATCGACGTAACTCGAACCCCAAATAGGAATGTTGCTCGACAAAAGTGCCAGAGTATGGGAGCAGACCTCCCTAAGATCAAGTCCTCCGGAGAAAGAAACTTCATTTTAGACCTGATGCAAAAGAAAATAGGATTATCAAATGAGGGGGTGTGGCTTGGCCTTGATCGAAGCGGCTCCAGCTTTAGATGGATTGATGGAACACCTGCATTTTATCAAATTTGGGGAAACGGGGAACCGAACAACCATGGAGGGAACGAAAATTGTGCCCAAATGTACAGAGGAGGGGGAAATGCTGGCAAGTGGAATGATAATCCCTGCTACAACTATGGAGCGTCCCCCTCTATCCTTTGCCAGAAGTCCATGATATAGAGAAAAGAGAATAGAGAAAAGAAAAGTTACCATGTTAAAGTAGCCTATTGGTTTGCACTGATATACTGTTTAGTAAACCAAGATATTTGTAAGAGGGTTACATTCTTTCAATACGTGTCAAACTTGGGGTGAATGCTGAGTCAGCTCAAAATAAAAGTGGTGTTGGCAACTTAGTGTGGTAATTTTTATTGTGTAGCTCGATAAAAGTTAAAGATAAAAATATAATTTTGACAGTTACAAATTTATAGTATTGGAAAACTTTACTTTTGAAGGTGGAGTGGAGGTGTAATCTGTGTTGGTTTTGCCTCGTTTCTGTTAGCCATTCCTTTCTCCCTACCCTACCCCGTGTAGGATCTTACTGAGTTCCCAGAAGTGGTGGGTAGTGACGTCAGACCAACGTACAACGTTAAGCTATTTGCGTTAAAAACATGCAAGGAAAGAAAATAATTAAGTCACAAAAGATATGCATGGGTGTGCATATAAACCCGAAAGTCACTGCTTTTCTATGAATCCTCTTCCCTCTTCAAGCTAAGGAGACATTTAAGTATCAGTACCGTAATAATTGGCAAAAAGTAGAAAAAAATGAAAATAATAATAACAATTGGCAAAAAGGACTAGTGCACTATTAGAGGCAAAGCTACTACTGCCATATCCTCATATTTCTTTTCGAAAGAGTAAGGCCGGCCACTTACAAAAAACGGCTGCGAGGGAGACTCCTTACGAACAAGAGGCCATAAAATTCGCAGCAACTTTGTCACTTTGCCGTTTCCGGTGCGGCAGTCCACTTCCGGTCATGGATTCGAGGTGGCCAGGAAATGGAGATTGTATTTCCGGTGTTGGTATTGCACAGGCGGACCATCTTGGTGGTCAATTGGTGCCCAAATTCTGTAAAAGGAGGAATAGGGGCCGTTTCTGGTGCGGCAGCCCCCTTCCGGTCATGGATTCGAGGTGGTCCGGAAGTGGAGATTTCATTTGCGGTGTCGGTTTTCACAGGTGGGCCATCTTGGTGGTCAATTGGTGCCCAAATTCTGTAAATGGTGGAATAGGGGCAGAACATAATCTCACAGGGACTTTTCCATGACTCCCATTATCGAACTCGCGAGTTCGATTTGCTAACTTAATAGACACCACCAGTTCGATTTCTTTCGGTAGTAGTAGAAAACGACATAAGGTAAATATCATAAGCGCTGTCGTAGTAATAGAATCGAATTATATAACAGTACTTTTAACATATCTACTTTTCTCCAACACTGACAAGCACTTTCAAAATTGCTAATCTTTTTCGTATACACCGAGTGTATGTGGTTGAAATCTGGTTTGAACTACAGACCTTATAATAATTTATATTAATAATAATAATAATACCGACCGAAGCTGGAATATGCAAGTGCGGCTTGAGACCCGTTTTTAA
Organism: Cladopsammia gracilis; assembly: GCA_022457155.1. NCBI lineage: Eukaryota > Metazoa > Cnidaria > Anthozoa > Scleractinia > Dendrophylliidae > Cladopsammia > Cladopsammia gracilis. Next base: position 264,668 of record JAJGOT010000760.1, on the reverse strand, counting down.
AGAAAGATATCAGTGCTCTGGAAAGGGTTCAACGTAAAGCAGCACGGTTCTGCTCACAGAATTATGAAGTTCTTCGCTCGAGAAAAAAAAAAAAATTTAACAGTTGTTCTGCTAGGCTGAGAGTGTTATTTTGAGGATTTACTGTGCACGTGACAACTTGCACTTGATTGACAAAGCCGGGTCATACGATACACGAGAATGAAGTGAACTGATTTATTCATTCCCTCACAACAGGCTCTGATTGAGGTATTAACTTAAATTTATATCATGTAAAAATTAGCTTATAAAGGGTAAAAGATGTAAGTTTCACAGAATCAGTTTTTCGCAGGTTGAGGGCCCATTACATTATCTTTTGAGGCCGTTGCTAGGGACAAATCAGTCTGTTCTAGCTCAACAAATGTTTGCTTATATGGTTCGGGTTAAGACGTCATCAGACCACGTAAAATATCACCTGACCCAAAACAGAAGAAAAAGAGCATAACTTCAGAAACTTACAGTTTTGTCCAAAATTTTTAGTATAATTCGATTTTATACGCCATTTTTAACAAACATTAGCATGCATTTTCTCTAAGGATGAAAAATAAAAATAATATGACGAAAAATGCATGCTTACATTAGACGAAAAATCTTTGATCTTTTAGCTTCTATTTGCGCCGAGAAAGGTTCGCCTTTGTCTCCAGCGGAAGTAGGGTGCCCAGGTCACGAAGCTACAAATTGGAAACCGATCTAGTGAAGTGCTCGAGCATCGCGCTCATTCCCAGCGCCCTCACGCGCCCCATCGCGCTCGTCCTAAAATATCTTCCTCGCGATTGTCAGCCAGTGGAGGAAGGAAAAGTTAGACCATTATTTTGTTAGGATTTGTTGAGTATGGTTATTGTTTAACCTTCACTCGAGAAAGTGGCCTTTCTTTGCAAACAGTGATAAATGAGCAATGTCTGTCACAAGCCTTTCGATCACTTCAGCCGGCATGGGTTAGCCGGAAAATGCCTTCAAGTCCAAAACGTCCAAAGCATTGTTCTGCGAACTCGTGCATCTGTGAGACGGTTCCTATTGAATATTTGATACTTATATAGAAACCAAAACTGTAAGGGAATTCCCAGTTTATTTCAGCGACTTGGCTGCACCTTCATGTTTGAGTGACAATTTCGGACAGTTCGCTTTTGTACTCCTTTGCAAAGCGTTTACACGTTAATTTACCAGCTATTATGCGGCGGCAAATAACACACTTTTCACAAATACCCGAAGAGATGCTTGTAGTAACCATTTTGAACCTACATGCATTTCTCAGTCTCATTTCTCTCACCTTCTTTTTCAAACAACAGAATCCTAGAAGCAAGTATTTCAAAATAGTAATTATATATAAAAAACTAGTTATCCTCCATCGGCAATTTTTTCAATTTATTTCTTACTATATCCCCTATCTAAAATGACGACAAATCCATTAAAGAGGTCCCAAAGCTTATCAGTTTGTGCTTCTGATTTTATCACATGCAAATTTTTGGTCATATAAAGACCGAAACGGAAAATATGTTGTTTTGTTTTGTTTGCCCAACAATAACCAGCCAAAAAATACGTATTTTTAAGGAACTATCTGTTCAGCGGTCGCACTTAAAATGCATAATAATGTTGGTATATTATTCCAAGCAGTTAATTCTCAAATTGGCGTAGAACACATCATAAGGGAAGGCAAATGAAACAATATGTGTTTAAGATTCCACTGTGGGTAGTCGACATGACTATATATTGGATCGCTTTAAGTCCTAATGTCAACATACAAATTCTCCTTACCAATCTCCTTACGTTCCTTATAACTGGGAGAAGTTGTTTAAAGATCAAGGCAGTTCATAATTGGTGATCATTTCCTTAATTCTCATGATCTAAATACCTATTTATGCACTGATATTACAATGAGAAATTTGACGATAAACACTATTGAGCCGTAAAGGGTTAATTTGAATAAAGCTTCACCTGCCTGCTTGTGTTTACTCTTTTTAAAACGAATCGCAGAAAGGAAGTAGTTTTTAAACACTCATCTTTCTTTATGGTTTAAAAAAAAATAATAAAAAAGGCATTTCTTTTTTTCACTGACCGGCAAAGAAAGAAAGCGCTGATCATAATATAACTCTAAAGCGCTGAAATTATCTGCCAGTATGCCGACTTCTAATTTATCTACTTACGTCATCAATGCCAATTCTTTCCTTTTGAATTTGTTTCATTTACCCGCTACTAGTTGGAACTATTTTTAGTTTAGAACTTATCGACTATTAGTATTTAAACGGTTAAGTAAACTTTCATAAATAATTAATATGTAATTTGCGTTGAAGGGAAACACCAAACAGAATTGTGACACTCGCCATAAATGTTAAATAGTGATCCAAAATATATTTATAACCAGTACTCGATACTTAACTATTCAACACGATATTTAGGCGCCGGCGTATTCCTTATGATGGGGATTTGTAACAGTTTTTTTATTTTACCTTGCAAAATTGGGTAAATTTTGCTGATATGCAAACATGGCACATATAGCAATTTAGCATATCAATGAAGAAAATATATTCCGGATTAGAAACTATGTAACCAGTGTATGTCGGATTGAATGAATATCTTTTCTTGTATAATTTAACACATCAAGCGAGAAAATATATTTTGGGTTAAAAAGGATTTAACACATGTAGTGTTTGTTTTGATCATTGTCGCCCGAGAAACAATGTCAAGTAGGAACAGTTTCAAATGAAGGTAGTCCAAATATTAATATAAATTTGGCAAAATAATTGTGCATAATAAAGGTCAAAACACAACTCATTCGTCAGTAATTAATATCAGGATAGCGCAAAATACTACATATAGTAAAAATCTGGTATGAATTGTTACCAACACATAGCAAATGAGAAAATTTGGTTTTATTTTGGCCACAGAACGTTCGAAGTACTGATGGAAGTAAACTCTTTCTAAGTCAGTTTAATCATTTTTCTTCTGTAGAATCGATGGCCATTGCGACACAAAATTAAAGAGAAGAATATATACATTTCGCTAACGCCCATCCTTTTAATGGAAAACCAACTTCACTAAAAGATGCTTTCTTATTGAAATAAAGCTTTAGAGACAGACACAATTTTTCATAAATTTGTCTTCAATAATTAACGTGCTGTCCCTGACAGTTTGGACATGGCCTGTCAACTCATGCAGTGAATGCATTTCAATGAAAACCAGTAATCTTCTAAAACAAGCTGCTGGTGGATTCATCACTGAAGTGAGCGCCAACAAAAACCAAGCAAGCATTAAAAAAAAAAAATACTTCACCAAATTTACCGTGAACTTTGATACTTGAAATAGTTTTGCTCAATATGTCCATATCGCTTTGAAAAACCTAAACCGCTCATACGGCAAACTTTCTAAAAGAAATACCTAAACTATATTTATGCACAATCGAGAATACCTTGTAAAGTAAAGTGATAATGGCTTTATAAACTCAACTCTACCGAAAACAAAAATAAGCGGAAATTATACCTAATGTCCTTTAATGTAGTGCACATTTTATTTCATTGGTCAGCAAAGTTAACTAAACTGTTTTTATCGCATCCCATCAAACGCTGCACTGTGGATAAGAAAATAACAATTCTTTAAAATTGTTTTATTATAAGCATAATCATTTGTTCTGTTTTAGACAAGCCAACAGGCTTATTAAATAATGATAAGCTTTTTAGACATCCGCTGTCTTTCCAGGGTAAACGATGTTTTTTTTTCTATCAAGTGAAAGTTATATCAGCTTTAAAATATTGATGCATTGCTTGGTTAATTTTGCACATAACATGTATTACCCTCGACGTAAATTGACATGTCTATTTAAACAAGGACAGAGTTCGGCTGTTCTGACATAAAGACAACGCACCAAACAACGGAGCACAAACAGCGGGCGATGGAACAAGGAAAAAAGGCAGGCAAGTAAAACTGAGGCCTTTTTATATATCAAACCACCTTCTTCGTTACCATTAGCCTGGATATTATTTATGACGTCCATAGAAGCATGAACATTCTTCAGTTTGAGCTGAATCGGTTGGTTGGCTGTAATGTGCTGTTGCTATTTGCGATCTTCATGACCGGTAAGTAACCCGCATAAAGCTACATTGTATTTCTCTTTTACCTTAGAGTTCCGATAGTAGCGACCCTCGTTACTTTCGGAATTAGAAGCCTTTAGGGGGTCGATACTTTCGGGGAACAAAAATCGTTTACAAATAAAGCTGGCGCGAGCTTTTTTTCCGAAATATAAAATTAAGAACATAAAATTAAAAACAAGAACAACATTTTATTTGCATTCCATATGTAGAGGAGATCGAGTTCTTCACTGACTCAGAGGAGGAAAGCTAAACTGCTTCGATTGTACTGCATGACGCACTGGTCTGTACCCCGTACCGGTATCTCAGTGTCATTTAATTGGAAGAAACACGTTCATGTTAATCGACGAAAACTATATAGAGTTTTCAATTTCAATTTGAAGAAACGTTCCTGTTGGTAATACGAAATTACGGTATACCGGTTTAGTTCTTACATCGTTACATCAGTGAATTGATGTCAAGGACGAATGGTGGCACAAAGCTTCTCCTTGTTGTAAATTAAAGTGCCTTATCGTGAACAACTTGTGACACTGCACGAACATATTATTGTACATTAAAATTTTGACTATTGATTGACAAATGAAAGGTATATACAATTTAAAAAACTTGGTCGCGCTACTTTCGGGGGGGGGGGGGGGAGGGGGGGTGATCGCTACTTTCTTACTTTCGGGGGGTCGCTACTTTCGGGGGGTCGTTACTATCTGAACTCTACGGTATGTCGATAACCAGGTAAATAGTTTATTGATGGTAAGTATAAATCTGCTAGCGTTCTATCACGAATGCTGTAAGTAGAGTGAATAGCCTAATGGCGGCCGCTTCTTCGTGTTTTCGAAGTATCTGTGAAGAGTATTTGTCGTTAAGTTTTGAACGTCCAGTAGATTTATACTAAAACAATAAGATTATTCGCTCTTGATTTCTATCGCGTGATAGTTGAAGCTCATAATCTAATTGTTAAATAGTTTGTTAGGTAAAATACATGCATGTACAGCTAAAGGGTGAATTGCCTACTTTAAAATTATGTAGGGATAAAATATTATATCTATATACTTTAAAATATTATCTAAGATATACACGGGCATTGTATTGCGATGAAATGAGTATTTGGGTATAGTATACGTTTAGGGTTTTGGCGAAACCTAGCTATTTGCTGATATTGAATTCAAAGATGCGAAAAATCGGCAATTGAAAGTGTTTGTTCCTAGTATGAAGATGGATTTTCCTCTCAAAGCAAAATTCATCGTTGGCAAGCCATTGCAAATTGAAAAAATAAAGAAAATCTTAATGTGGTTCCAGAGAGTTTTACCAAAAACACCTACACTAACTATCATGAGTTACAAAATAAGGTCTTATTTTCTTGTGTTACATACATACATACATACATACATACATACATACATACATACATAAACTTTATTAAAGTGTCAAGGTATTTAGCTTAAAGCTAATTGTGGACACTATGAATAATTAATATGTATACAATTGCAAATTTGCTCAGGAGATTAACCAGATAGGATGCCAACAAATATGCGCTTATTTTTTAGTTGTCATTTTTGTGATAGAGGCCGTTGTCATAACAACAGAGCATCTAAAGAATTGTAAATATTGTGCAATAATTGACCTTAATTCTTTAATATTTTGAGTTTCCTTCGGTGAATTTGTTTTAAAAAAATATAGGGTCGTTCAGAGGTTTTGCCAATTTCACGCAGTTCTGTATATTTAACTAAATTGCTCCAACAGAATTGTTTCTAAAAAGAATACGTGAAAGATAGCGTTAGTACTTTAAAATTTGGGAAGTTTTAGAGACATTCACCGAAAGAACGCGAAAAAAATCGGCATTTTGTCTTTTGCTTTGCTGAAGCCATAAAATATCGCAAGAAATCTTCATTTTCATGTGAGCGCGCGCAAAATTTTTAAAGGCCCACGTTATCATAATCATCACACGAGAACAGAACACGTTTTTAATAAATTTAACAAATACTGTAAATAACGGTATTTGCTGCACTTTTGTCCACTTACTGATGAAATGATCCCAAATCTTTCAAACCACGACGTAATTAACTTATTCGACACAGAAATCCACATTCATCCCTCACTAATTAAGGTCAGCAAAACCAATCGTAGTAACAGCAGTTTAGAGAAGCTCGCACCTTCGAACCGAAAGAAGATTACGGAGTCATGAGCGGAATCGGAAGAAAATGGAACCGTTCTGATTCTTCCGACTCCGATTTCCTCGAGCTTATGACTCCGCTTACGACTCCGATTTTCGATTTTCACTAGGTCGGAAGCGCTCGTACGTACGACTCCGACTACGACTCCGACTCCATCGCCAGTGAAAACCAGCCTTCAGAATCAGGTGGAAACTTGGGACAGCAATATATAATAATAATAATAATAATAATAATAATAATAATAATAATAATAATAATAATAATAATAATAATCGTTATTGTTGATAAATCGAACCATTAACAGCCAATTAAATGTATAAATGCGAAATATATTACCAAGTTTGTTTGGTTTCAATGTTCAAATACGTTTAAGCCAATTCGCAGAAACATAACTCTAACATTAAATGTTATTCGGTTTTTCTTTCTATAAAATTGACTTACATCAGGAACCCATAAGTGGGTTGAAACGTGCAACTGTCTCTTGACGCTTCAAAACAAGCTCCCGATTATTCAATTTTCTAAGAAGTTGTTGCAGTCATATTTGGAAAAACAATATAAGAATATTGACCAATCAATTTGCTAGAACAACTTGCTTCCAATCTCGAGAGACCGAGAGGGTTTCCAATTATGGTACTAAGCAAAAAATGAATATTCGGAAGCTGTGAATGCGCGTTACACATTTCAACCCACTTACATGTAATACCGTGCTAGGAAAGACGTCTTCTCATCATTTGAGGTGAAGCGTTTCCTGCTCAATCAAGTTAATCTTGCGAAAAAAGCAAATAATTTTTGGGGAAAAGCGAACAAGGGTACTATATTTGGTGTCATAAGCTCTCAGGGATATGACGTAAACGTTTATTTAATCAACTGCTTACTTGTTTTTCTTTCTAGCAGCGCCATTTTCAAAGGCAACCACAGCACTACCTTCAGCCATACCAGGTAAGACTAATATTTATTGCCACGAAGCAATTGTGTGAGTGTCTGGTAGATTTTCCTCACAGAATTAAAGGTATTTAATCGACAACGTGAGGGGGCGGTGGACGTTTAGCCAATGAGTTTCTACTTGACCTGTCCCGACCTATCTTGGAACATGTGGGCCCACATTGGTACACAGAACTCAATATTATTAATGTATGGGAATGGTTGAATAATATCGAAAGTTGCACGAAATGTGGGTCCTTTCGATACCCTTCGAGACTTCAGATGAGACTTGCCGTAAAAATGTCTCGCAAAGAGAAGAAACATAGCATTTCCACCATTCAGACAAACCAACTTATTGACAAACCAACCTACTTGCAGTTCATAACATTAGAGCTTCTTGTATCCATCGTAGCGATGCGCTGTTAACATAACAGTTTAGAGAGGCAGCCAAATTAACAAGGTGCAAGATTAGAAGCGTTCAAATAAAAGTATGAAAGATTATGTTTAGAAATCGGGTGTAAAAATGTTGACTTGGGACAGGAATCGAACCATTAACCCCCGTACGTACAGGTGGGGGGGGGGGGGGGTGTTGCCACCCCCCTTACGGTTTTTCTCTGATATTTTCAAGACCATTTACGATTAACACATGCCGTTTCAGTAGCTGTTCATTTGTCCTTAAGACACATATTGATAAAGTTTGGCGACAACCGGTTGCTATGGTAACGAGATATGACGTAAAAAGTAACATGTGGTCAAGCCATTTTTGAATAAAAAAATCGTGTTTTTCACCTTTTTTCAGTAAAAAAACAAATAAAATGCTACCAAAAGCAACAAAATGTTTAATTGTATGTTACTTTGTAACTCTAGTGAACAATATTTGCAATTTCCACATTTTCCCGATAAATTTTAATTTTTAGTAAAATCCAAGATGGCGGCACGGACCCCAGCAGCGTCACAATCCATAATATTTACCTTATCTTGTAGAGCACATCACGGGCTATCTATTAGATGTAAAATATTACCGAAATATTGCAACATCGCAAAAACCCAATGGGGGGTTGCAACACCCCACCCAGCCCCCCCCCCCCCCCCCTTGTACCTTGTACCACGGTGGGGGTATAAGTTTGCGTGTACATTCGAGGGTTAAGCAACTAGATAGCTAAAGTATTTTAACAAACGTGTTTATAAATAGTATAAACAGATTAAATTTTAAAAACTTAGAAAAGTTAAAATTAAAGAATAACTTTAACTGGTAACAATCTGTCTATTCTAAGGCCCGGTTCAAACGTCGAACTTCACATGTGCCGAACCTAATGCAAATGAGAAAAATCTATTGTTCTTGCTCATTTGCATTAGATTCGGCACATGTGAAGTTCGACGTTTGAACCGGGCCTAAATTGTTATTGTTAGCATTATTTAGTCTTAAATTTCATATCTAGCCTTATTCATAGTATATCAAATTTATATAGCATATAGGTTTTGGTATAGAATTTTAATTCACGATTCTTCTTATTTTATAAATTGTAATGATTGATTCTGAAAAGTCCTTTGGGGACGATTCAATAAAATATGCATGTAAAGCATTTCAAAATGTTACATCCCGAAAGGTCGAGGTTTTTCAGATTGTTCTTAAAAGCCCTGTAGGTTTCATTGTTCCTGGATTCATCTGTTACTGATAGAGTTTCACAACCATGCTGCAACGTATCAGCCGTTCTTTGTTAAGTGCACTTTCGGTAAATCCAAGAATTTAAGGACCGGAATATATGGAATTCAAATGTCATCAAATTTTATGTATACCACATAGCTATTTATAGCAATCCGATATAAAATACGTTATCTAAACGCGTCTATTTTTCGATTTTCCTTGGCCGATTTCTTTGGTTCATCTTTTTAATAGTGCTCCTTCTGCTCAGTTGTTCAAGCATATATATATTTTTTTTCGGTTGGATGCAGTTTTTTTTTTCCCTTGGCGGACGTTGGAGCCATCCATTATGTAATACTGAATTTCATTGCGGTCGTACTCAATTTTATTCATTCTATTTTTTCCTAGATAATAAAGTAGGCTTAGACAATTCAGTCATTGTCAGAATGAACGCGGGATGCTTGGACAATTTAACTAACTTGTTAAAATCCGTCGTACAGAGCGGATAGAACTGGAATTATAATAGAATGCAAACAATGTTCAAATATCCATTCCAGGGTGGGTGCCCATGTTCCACCTGATCTGTACTCCACCCAGGCAGGGCATCCCTTTCTGGTTCCCTTCCTCCTGAGACAGGTCCGGACCATTTATTCGAAGGTGTCTACCCCCGGCACCACCTGAACTGTTCTTCGCCCAGGCAAGCACTCTCTTCCTGTTCCCGTGCATCGCTAGCTATAGCCACGCTTCCCTTCCAATCATGGACTATTTATGGCAAGCGAAACATGACAAAAGTGGTATGAGTTCAAAACCACCTATCGAGTTTCAATAGTCGATGTTTGAGATCAGGAAGTCACTATACAAGAATTGTAAACCACTATACGAAAATAAGCAATAACCATAAACTACCATAGAATAGGAAAAAGAGTGATGCGACATAGTCACACTACATATCGAGATTCGGAAATCAGTATACGAGAAAAAAGAAATCAGCATTCGATTAGTTCTTACAGAGCCAACGACCAACAACTAGTCAACGGAGTGTGTTTCCCTGTGAGATATGTGTTCCCCCGAACAATGAAGCTATGTATCCAAGCCGTCAAATGGCATCACAACATGAAAAACCAAAAAGCGGATCGGGTGCGAGTTTGCAGTTTTCTAAAATTGCAGCTGGTCCAGCATTAGGATAGCGAATTCACAAATATTACTACAAAGGAGCCGTAGGGTGAATGCCTTCTTGATATATATCAACAATTCGCTCAAGTTATATTCTGAATAGCACTGAACGTCCTCTTCAAAAATCGAACGCGGGCAATATCAGCGTGATAGGTTGGGGAAAACCACTACAATGGCAGTGATCAGTGTTCCCTTGTTCAGGAGATTCTTTTTAATGCCATCCACTAAAAAATCCCCTTCAAAGTAATGGTATGCCTATCCTTAATACGTTTTGCGATGCATGAAAATCAAATACGAATAAATCGGTCAACGATAGACACGACTAGATAATACTGGAGGGGGAAACCCATTTAATACATATCGCTTCTTGATTAGTACTGAATACTATGACAAAATTTCCATTAGTTGTAATATGAGAAAGTAATAATAAGCATTGTCCCTTGTAGTTGAGGCAGCACGTTCTGGAGATAGCCACGGTATTATCACTACAAGGTCATGACTGACATGAACCCTGGACGCTCGATACACACGGCATAAAAAATCTTCTCTGAAGTGAAATACTCTCAAACCGTTGACAGCTGTGGACAATATTTAAAACACCGCTGAAAAACTTGAGCGTAACAATTAGAACAGCATACCGATTATTCGAGTGATCTATGCATCCACGACCGCTTGTCGGTTATAGTAACTTCCTCGGGAATTCGTACCAAGATTCCAAGAGCAAATGGTGCGTCTTTCAACGCGAGGGCGATATTCGCCAAAGCGGCATTTTATTTTAGTTAAGAATTTTTCCTTGCAGCGAAAAGCATAATTTGTGCGGGAATTTGACTTTGGAGGGGAGGGGGAAAACACATATCACTGGCCGCAATCTTTAAGGGGAAACACATCACTATATGGGAAACACATATCGATATGTATCACGGGGAAACACATATTGCTGTGACCCACACCGCCAACCACGTGCAACGTGCAAACGTGCCAAGAGTTAACACCACCAGCTATTGGCTTTATTCTCTCTCTTATCATGGCTGCAAGATATGGAATTCCCTTCCTAACAATATTAGAGCTATTCCAGAGTTAGGTAAATTAAAATTGGCCATTTTCTGATCTCAAATTTGATGCTGACTGCTGCACCTTTTGTGGTTAATCTTATAAATATTTATCTTAATTAGTCAGTTGATCAAATACTTTTTTTTCATATTCTGTACCAATACTATTATATTATATTTATTTATTTTTTTAATTTATTATCCGATATTTATTTTTGCTTTTTATCCTCGGAGATATTAGATATTAGTTCGTCTGTTTACATACAGTCAACTTCCGCCTTGCGGACACCTCGCTATTACGGACACCCAGCTAGTACGGACAGCACGTAAATCCCCCACCCATGTCCAATATACACGAACACTCAAATCCCCGGCAAAAGTTACAGATATCTGACTGAAACAATTACGGACATTTTATTCGGCCCCTACGTCACAATGTTATTGTTTTACTCTCGTTATAACTGATATCGAGCGGCACCTTTCAATAATTGAATTTTTTTTTTTTTTGTGCCATCGCCTTTGTCTTTTTGGTTGGATTTACGCTTCTTTTGTTCGCGGCCATCAATTTGAAATCCTAAGATTTCAATTATGTGTAATTGTTGAAAGGTACCGCTCGATGTCAGTTATAACGAGTGTAAAACAATAACATTGTAAACAATAACATTGTAACGTTGGGGCCGAATAAAGTGTCCATAATAGCGAAATTCCGCAATGGATGGTTTTCACGTTACGTCACGGCGGCCATATTGGTGTACAACTACAAAAGAATTTTAGTGAACTTCTTTTGTTATGTACACCAACATGGCCGCCATGGCCTTTGTCATTTGAGTCCCACAGGACTGAAGGTCACGTGAGTGAAAACCATCTATAGCGGGAGTTTGTTTCAGTCAGATATCTGAAACTTTTGCTGGGGATTTAGCTGCTGTCCGTACTAGCGGGGTGTCCGTAATAGCGAAGTGTCCGCAAGGCGGGAGTTAATTGTATGTAGACAGACGAACCCAAAGAGAGTCTTAAAAGAATTACAGTAAAGAAAAAAATAAAATAATATACAAAATACTACTTTATGATATATCACGGTGAGTACAAAACAGAAGTAAAAGAAGAACGGTTTTGCGCTCCCTGAATCACTTCACGCAATCTTTGCCGGGCCAAATAAAAAACCTCCAATTCGAGAGTTTTATACCTTCATTTATATAAGATTCCTCAGTGGAATAAAGCTTCTGTAAATACTACAGCTATTTCAGATTAATAATAACAGATGAAGACTCTTTTGCAAACTTACTTCTCAAGTAAAATTAGCGGTCATTGAACGAAGCAGTATTTTGCAGGATTTTGTGTGCATCGAGGACAGTTAATGGGCACTTTGAAGGCTATCAACAATTTCAATACTGCTGTATACTGATGTATATGTTATGAGTAAAGAAATACAGACGTGTGTATTCACCAATAGTCTATTCTTCCAGTACTTTTACAAGACATGTGATCAAACGGATCACGTGATAACAACAACATCCCCTTTCTCAAGCTAGCTGGATGTCTAAACACAGCTAAGTTGGTTCTTGTACAAATAAAATTAAATACAAATAGTGAAAATAGAAACATGAGGTAAAATAACTCAACTGTAGGTAAACCTAGATAACATTCTCTTACATAACATAATCCTTATGCCAACTCGGAACAGATCTAACCCGTGTAGAGCGACGCAGACCTGGTAACACATCGTTATGAGGTAGGTGTGGTTCTGAGTTAGCATTAGATTCTGTAGTGACACTGGGTAAGTTTACATTGGATTGCATAGTTACAGGTTCTGACTCATCGCTAAGATTATCACTTATATAGTAATAGGTGGTTCCTGAGTAAGATGAATATGTCGTCTATTTCTACGGTACCCTCTGCCAGCTTCATCAGTAATCATATAAGATCTGGGAGTCTCATGTTTACCCATGACTACAGCAGGCGATAGATGTTTGTCACCTGGTTTCCTGAACCTTACACTATCCCCTTCCTGAGTTTTGGCAACTGTTTTGCCCTTTGTCGATCATAGAATTCTTTGTATTTAGCTTGACGTTTTTCTAGTAATACTGGAACGTCATGACAAATGTGTGGCACTAACGCAACAGGATGAACAGGAACCCTTGTCCAGATTTGCCGACTGAACAACATTTGGTTAGGTGAATAAGGAAAATTACTTATCGGTGTGTTACGATATTCCATAAGACCTTCATTCAAATTGCACTCCTTTCTTAATAAGTTTTTTAACAATATGGAGTGCCTTTTTCTGCAAGACCATTTGACTGACTATATGTAGGGCTGGTTGTTGTGATGTTTATACCACATTTTGTAGCATATTGCCTCATTTCTCTGGAGTTGTAAGGCATGTTATCCGCAATAAGGGTTTGTGGATATCCATGTCTTGAGAATATTTCATTCAAACACCGGATAACCTCATTACTTGTTTTGTTATTTAGCCTGATAGCCTCAATATACTTTGAATAATAATCGATGACCACAAGGTAGTTTTGATTTTTGTGTCCTAACACATCTGATGCAACTACTTGCCATGGCAATAGTGGAATATCTCGAGTTTGCATGGGTTCTTTGGGTTGCTTACTCTGATATTTCATGCATTTTTCACAACTAGATACCATATCATAACTGAAAATCAATTAAAAAAAAAAAGAAAAAGGAAAACCATGAAATTAAATATATCAAGTAAAAGGAAGTTATATTATTGCCGTATTTGGCGAGAGTTGTACTGAATAAAGATTTTGTTTTGTTTGTTTTCGAGGAACAGATAAATAGAAGTAATAAAGGTGAACTCAAAATAAATGTCGTACATCTCATCGCTTTTTATTATGATTGTATCGCAAAGGAAATGACGTTTGATTACTTAGTGATTTGTTAGGAAAAACCGTCAGTTTAGGATTGTCGCTTTTCAGTATTTGAATTTAGCTCTCCAGGTTTGAACCCTAAGAACAAATCTGGAATCCCGTCACGAAGTAAGTTGTCGTTATTGATTTGCGTGAAGAATTGTACATTATTTTGTAGTTTTATAGCTTTTTAATTGATTTTGAACAAATGTGACTGGCAGCATTGTTGACCGCGTGGTTTAACTCAGTTATATATCTGTTCATGTTTTTAAAGGCAAGGTTTTGAACGGCAACAGTCTAATTTTGTTTGCGGTAGGTCTATACATTTACAATATTACAATATTCTGTCGGTACCGACAAGCCGACAGTTTTTGACTTAATTTATTGAGGCACCGACAAACCGACAACCGACAAATTCTGTCGGTACCGACAAACCGACAGTTTTTGACTTAATAATGAGGCACCAATCATGACCGACAAACCGACAGCCGACAAATTCCGTCGGTACCGACAAACCGACAGTTTCACTTCACAAACCTCAATAAGATATGATAGCGTATTCTCCCGTCTTTCGTGCCAAAATCAAGCCTTTTAAAGTCAAAACGAGGCTAAAGCCTCGACCCCATGTAAAAATGCTCATTCTCAAAAATGGCTTCGCGCTGAACGCTTCGTTTCGCTTGTTGAAGACTTGTAGTCGTATTTTCCAGGGTCTTTTAACGCGAAAACCATGGCGGATCAAAACGAAATCACTGACACTCCCGTTGTAAACGAGGAGGAAGCCACTGACAGCACCCCTAAGGCGAGTGCTGACAAGGAACAGCCTTCGCGAAAGTCGAAAGGCTCGTCCGAAACAACGGAGAAAAAGAAGCGTATCTCCCCTTTTTCTGCTGATTCTGCCTCCGGTGATGAAAGCAGTGAAGATTCTCACAGTGGGGGTGATTCTAGCACCTCAGGTAGCTCTGAAACAGCTCCTAAGCGTCATAAATTTGCAAGCTCGTCGAAGCACGTTAGCGATGCCGACTACAGGCGCTTTGACACGGGCGCACAGGCCCGTACGAAACTTGAGCTGACCAAAGACATGCACAAATACCTGAATAAAAAGTTCAAAATTTTCGTAAAAGACAAGGCAATTCAAGAGTCAGTCCTCGATTTCAATCCGGTACCGGATGCAGAGTCCCTAAACACCCCCAAAGCCGATAGGTATTTAGACGAGATCTTCGAGACCCTTGGCAAGTCATACGGCCGCGAAAGCAGCGGCACGTTGTCAAAATTTCAAGCTCGTATTAACAATGTAATGGGACCATTAGGCAAGCTCTGGCTAAACCTGGAAAAGGTACGAACTGGCGACTCTAGTGATGAGCTGGATTTGTTTGACTGTTTGAAGTTGGTTGAGCAATCTGTCACCTTGCTCGGACAGGCCAATGTGAGTTTGACTTATGCTAGCCGCTTAAGCATATTAGGTCGCCTTACCGGTGACATGAAGAAAGCAAAGAAGCTGCTCAACAAGCACGAGTCATCCTTGTCCAGTTCCCACAAGAACCTGTTTGGTAAAAGGTTCTACAAGGCTCTTTCTGAGGCCACCAAGATTCGGAAGTCAACCAAGGACATTTCTCACCACTTATCAGGCTCTTCTAAGCCATCGCGGCCTTCAGCTTTTAAAGGTTCTTATTTTCGCAAAGATAGCTACCGTGGACGAGGCCCGAGAGACTCCCATCAGCCCTTTCGAGAGATGCCCTCATCACATGGCGGGGGGGGGGGGGGGGGGGGGGCGATCTGTCTCTTTCAGACCAAGACCGCCCTCCAGACCTTTTAACAAAGGGAAGTCAGTTAGATTCACGTTCAAAAGGAGATCACCTGATGCCCCAACCCCCACTGCAGGTTCAAACTTGTCAGGGGGCATCAATTCAGTTTGGTCATCCTCTTCTACTATCCATAGGGCTGAACACCACTTCTGGAATTCACGCGGGCCCGAACACAAGCCAGGGACGCGCAGCAATAATGACTCATTCATAAAACAACACGCGGAGACGACCAACCATGACATACACCCAAATTATGTTCAGATTCTGGAGAGAGGTGTAAACAACTTGTCCAAACGTTTATTCTTAGAATCGTGGCATTCAATCATCGACCCTAATTATGTCAACGAACGGAAGCCATTCCCAAGAGTATATACCTACCAATTGTCAAGGATTTTAAATAACTTGTTTCCCACAAAAAGAACATTCATTCTCTGATGAAGGCCACAGTGAGCGACCGAAAATTTAGAAAAACTTTTAAACTTTTTATAAAGATTTTTGAACAGGTCAGTTTCAAAACTTTTATTTATTATCTGAACACCACTCTTGTGACCCAAAACCTCCCATTGGCGGGGCGGCTGCAACATTTTCTGATCAATTGGAGATAACTGACACAGGATCAGTTCATTTTAAAAATGATCGAGGGAGTCCTGATTCCCATTGTAGAACCCCCAAGACAGTCACGGCCCCCCTCTCAGACCTTTCACAACCAGCTGGAAAGGCATGCGATAAAGCAGGAAGTTGCAGAAATGTTGCAGAAAGCGGCAATTCAGGTGGTCTCCCCCTCCTGAAAGGGGAATTCATAAGTACAGTTTTCTTAGTGAAGAAGAAAGATGGGGGGAACAGACCTGTAATCAACTTAAAACAGTTGAACAGTTTTGTTGTTTATCAACATTTCAAGATGGAGGGGCTGCACTTGCTAAAGCATTTAATCCAGAAGGGAGACTGGATGATAAAAATAGATCTCAAGGCTGCTTACTTTACTGTGCCAATAGATCCACAGCACCAGCCGCTCCTTCGTTTTATTTTTGGGGGCATGAGGTACCAGTTTACGTGCCAGTGTGCCAGGGCAGACACACAAGGGGACTTTGGACACAGGAGGAATCCAGTTCTCTTCACATAAATGCTCTGGAGTTGAAAGCAACTTTTTTTTGCTGTGAGAGCCTTTACTCCCAATCAAAGGCAGCTTCATGTCCACCTGAGAATGGACAACAGGACAGCAGTTGCTTACTTGTTGAAGATCGGGGGGGGGGGGGGGGGGGGCACAGTCCCTTCCATTGCTAGGGATAGCCCAGGAACTGTGGAAATATGCCCTGAACAAGCAGATAACACTGACAGCGGAATATCTGCCAGGGGAATTAAACCACGAAGCAGATTGGCAGTCAAGACATTTCAGGGATTCCAGCAACTGGAAACTAAATCCAACAGTTTTCCAGGCATTAGATCACCTATGGGGTCCCCTGACAATAGATCTGTTTGCGGATCGTATGAGTACGCAGCTTCAAAGCTATATAAGCTGGTTCCCAGACCCATTTGCACAGGGGATGGATGTATTTCAGATCCCTTGGGCAAACCTGAAGGGTTACAGTTTTCCCCCTTTCTCAATGATATGTCGATGTCTGGCAAAGATCCGAAAGGATCAGGCGACAATTGTCCTGATAACTCCAACTTGGCATGCACAAGCATGGTACCCAGTCCTTCTAGAGATGTCCTGCAGACAGCCAATTCTGCTGCCCCTCTGAGCAATCTGCTGCTTTCTCCCAACCTGCAGCAACACCCTCTAGTTCTGCAGGGCCACCTGTCATTAGCGGCCTGGATGGTTACAGGCAAAGCTTGCTTGCAGATGGAATTTCAGAGCAAACGTCCGAACTTCTCCGCTCCCACTCTTGGCCCACAGGCACGGCAGGGGCTTACAACAGCGCCTGGAAACAGTGGAGTAGCTGGTGTAGTCAGAGGAAAATTGATCCATTTTGCTCCTCTGTGGCCTATGTAGCAGACTATCTTACAGAACTGTTAAAATAGGGCAAAAGCTACCGCACCATAAATAGGCACATATCAGCCATTTCAGCTTTCCACCCTCCCATAGGGGGTGTTAGAGTAGGGCAGCACGTGCTGATTTGTAAGGTGGTTGGTGCCTGTTTTAATGCCAATCCACCGCAACCCAGATACGTGGTGACTTGGGATGTCGATAAGGTTCTTGACTACATTCACGTACTAGGGGATGACTCCACCCTTTCAAACAAGTGCTTGACTCTTAAACTGAGCATGCTGCTAGCTCTCTAGCTCTCATCAGCTAGTAGATCCTCAGATCTAAGGGCTCTTGATGTAAGATATATGTCTATTAAGGAGAGCTCTATTGTTTTTGAGCTTGCACAACTAACCAAATCAAGGAAGAAAGGTCAGAACCCCATTAAACAGACCTTTGAGAAGTTTGAGGGTGATCCTTTGCTATGTGTTTTTTCTACCATTACCTGCTATTTAGAACGCTCTATGGTTTGGCATGTAGACTCTGATGAGCATCAGTTACTGTTAAGCTATGTAAAGCCTCACAAGGAAGTAGTACCATGCACGATTAGTGGAGCTTATGAGACTAGCTGGAATTGATATCTCTAAGTTCCGTGCTCATTCTGTAAGAGGTGCATCCACATATAAGGCCAAGGCCAAAGGGCTCTCTTGTAAAGAGATAATGGAGATCGCAAAGCGGAGAAAGGAGTCCACTTTTAGGCGGCACTATTTACGGGAGGTTGCTTGTAATAAACAAGCCCAAGACTCCTTTCAAGCTATCGTATATAAACTTTGAACATACGCTATTATATCTTATTGAGGTTTGTGAAGTGAAATTGGAAATTTCATCAGTGCGCGAAGCGCACGCATTGAAATTAAAATTTCAGGAGCAAACCGAAATAAGATATAATTATAATAGCGTCCCACCCTGCCCACCCATACATATTAAGATATCTGGGCACTTCTAACATCTTATTTCGGTTTGCTCCACATTTCAGGGGCCAAGGGCAACTAGACGTTCCTAGGATTCAAGGATTGTTCAATGGACTTAACGTCTTTTGGTTCTTCGAGTTTGTGTTTCACAAGACTTTGAAAAGATTTGTTGTTTGCAATTAAACATTTATATTATTGATGATTCACTCGTCTTCTCTTGCTTGCCAGCTCTCACCCATTTTTGAGAATGAGCATTTTTACATGGGGTCGAGGCTTTAGCCTCGTTTTGACTTTAAAAGGCTTGATTTTGGCGCGAAAGCCGGGAGAATACTTGAGTTACAAAGTCCCAAGATCAAAAACGAACTTCCATCTCTACTCCTATTTCCCAAGAACGATCAGAGATTGGAACAGTCTTCCAGACGATGTAGTGCAAGCATCGACCTTGGCCTCCTTTAAACAGAGGCTTGCCAGTCTTGATTACTAGACATGACCACTCCTTTCTTTATTTATTGATTTGTTATTAATTAAGTTTTACTGCTATTTTTGTGAATGTACATTTTAACGCTTGCGAAAATCTTCAGAAGTGAAGGAGGCAAGTTTAATGGAAGAAGAAGAAGAATACGCTATTACTCGTGGCGAAGCACACGAGTTGTAAATCCGGCTTTGACTTTTCTTTTTTTTTTTCGTGTCACATTAGCGCATGCAAATTTATGCACGCATATTTAAGTCTATGTCGACGACTTTATGGTTTTCGGCCATGAAATACATACCGTAAAATCTCTCCGTGTGTTGACTCGAGAAGCAAGATAAAGAACTACAGCGTACAATTGCACATTTTCAAGACAATTCATGCAAGGCGTTCATGGATGGATAGGACCGTTTGATATTGTGTTCGCCGCTTATTCCTGTGGGATTTTTGCTTTGGCAAGTTCTGTGTTTTATATATTAAACTTACCATTTGCTTAGCAATCGAGCTCCGGGTCGAGCTTAAGTGTCAACTACTGAATCTAGTGAATGCAATGTAGTCTTACTTTTAAACCCGTGTATACGTGAAAGCATGATGAACGGGTTATCGGTAAAGGTGTTTAAATAAAATTCACTCTCTCACTCACTCACTCACTCACTCACTCACTCACTCGCTTCTTCCATCAGCTGCAAACTTAGTGCATGAGCAAATTCTCTGTTAAGAACACGTTTCGTAACAGGAATTCAACGTGAATCCAACGATAACAATAATTAATTTGATGTAAACGAATATAGACAACAATAAGCTTACAGATGTTTAGCATTTGGAGTTTTTAGTGCAACATTAAAATCGATCTGAAAGGATTTTGCAACCTCAACACGCGTTCTGATGCGTATCTAGCTTAAAATAATAAAATTTAGCTTCTAGGTAGTATGTGTTCTTGGATAGCGCAGTGGATTGAATTTCTGCCTTAGTCCCGGACGACCCGAGTTCGACTCTCCATAAAGTCTTTTTTTTTTCTTTTTTCAAACTGGACATTATGAAAGAGATGTCCTTTTGTTTTCGTTCGTAAAAAATCCTTACGTTTAATTTAAATATATATATATATATATATATATATATATATATATTCTTCAAAATATGGAAATAAAGACAATAAACTCCTTGCCGATATTTCGTCTTTATTATAAAATATCGGCAAGGAGTTTATTGTCTTTATTTCCATATTTTGAAGAATATTAATTAACATTTTGGAAGAAAGATCCAGACAAAGGATGTTTTTGAAACATTATATATATATATATATATATATATATATATATATATATATATATATATATATATATATATATATATATATATAACTTCATGAGAGTTCAGACTTCAGGAGTAATCATCGTTTTATTGCGACAGCTCTGTTTCGTATGGTCCAAAATTAAAAGGACCACACTCATCAGGCAACTTGAACGAATGACCGGTAAAATGGAATACAAGCAGTAAAATACGAAAATTCAAAAATGGTTGCTAGGTAGCAAATGCGTGCCGTTTGACAAAATAAGATGTAAAAGTGTATCCGGTTTCGCCTTTTACAAACCGTCTTCTGCGTCAATAAAATTGTGGTACATCACTGACAAAAATCCTGTAATTAAGCAATTAAATTGTGATTTTCCAAAAATTAATGTAATAAAGTGGTAATTGAATCGAGCGGAGCGCCATTTCGGTCCGAAATCTGCGATATCACGCTATGCGCTCGTTCCCGAAACCTCGCGTGCAACCCCATACGCACTCGGCTCAATTACCATTAAATTACGTTATTCGGCTAAAGTTCTGAAGTACGTATCGTTTTCTGTGGGGGCATGAACTTGCTAATTCGTTTCGCCTGTTCAGGCTACAAAGCTCCTTTCTACAAATGATAATGAATTTTTCATAAAGACAGAGATTACATTTTTTGGTGATGTTACTATAAGGTTTACATTTTTTGAGTACTTTCCATTTTATTTGAAAAGGTTGTTTAGCGTCTTTCAGAGTCCATACGTGTTTAGATAGTTCAGTTTCATTTTTATCTCCTGTAAGTTAATGTTTAGGAGTTTATGTGGGCTAACATGCATTCTTTATGCATTTTTGTTAGCAAAAAATGCGTTAGATACTATTAATAGACTTTTTAGTGAATTTGTGGGGACATTCCTGTTGCATTTTTGTTAGCACATTACTGTTCTATCTGTCATCAGTCCTACGTCACTACGGAGTACCATGAGAAGAAGACCACGAGCTTCTCAAATCTCTCGAGGCTGACCTCATTGATGATAAAAATATTGGCGCCAAAATAAATCAAAGCTTGGCTAACATAGCGTCCAAATGGTGGGGCATCACCCTTCCCAACGATAAGCTCAAAGCACTACTGGCTAAACACGCCAAACCTGAAAATTGCGCCGACATATCCACCGTAAGAGTCAACCCAGAAATTTGGGATCAAATGAATAATTCTAAGCGCAAAGCCGACCTGAGAGTCAGAAACATACAACAAGCCTTACAGGAAGCCACTTTCGGCATTTTAAAAGCAAGTGATCGATTAGTGGACCAGAAACCGAACACAGATAAAGAAACACTGGCCGCTAATATCGACGCCATTGTCCTAATAGGACGCGCTGTCGGGGGGGGGGGGGAGCTTTCCCGCTTACGCCGAGAGCAGATTAAACCGGCCCTTAAAGCTGAATTTCATTCGCTTTGCACCCAGGCAAATGAGTCGGCCAGTCGTTCAGATTTGCTATTTGGGGCCGACTTAGCCAAACAAATGCGCGATGCTAAAGATACGAACAACCTTGGGAAAGCCATAGGCGCAGGCAAATCTGGCGCGACACGTTTTTCCCGCCCATACAATTCCCATTATGATAACAAGCACAGGGCACAAAAGAATTTTGGCAAACACTCCAGGCTTGGAGAGAGCAAGCCGTAATTTTAGGGAAGGACCAGAAAAAACCACCTCCAAGAACCGAACCGAGAGGACATAATACAATCTCTGAAAAACATAAAAAAATCGGTCCGGGGGAGGGGGTACTCCCTATAACGGGCTATACAGGGATGCTCTGCCCGAAAGGGGTACCTTTTTGAGGCTGGAGGTATATGAAAGGGTCGGGATTTCACGAGTTGAAGTATATGAAAGGGTAGGGATTTCATGAAGAATAGGAAAGGGTAGCGAAAACACGAGTTGAAGTATAATCAAAGGGCTCTTAAAGCCATCTCGTTAATGCGACAGAACGTAAGGTAATAAAAAAAAAACAAGAAGAATTGGAAAAGTTGGGTGCCTTTGATAGGTAAATATAGTCAAGATGTGATAGGTAATATGTGTAAAGTTGCTAAATGGTCTATTGAAGTTGATGTTAATTTTTAGCGGGTAAAGTAGCAACACTTCTGAATGGACACGAATGGGTTTGACCTGTATGTCTTTGCGCGTGTTTTGTTTCTGACAGTTGCGTCATATATATAATATAACTTGTTTACGAATTATCTGTTTCGTTTTTATACGAGGTATAGCATACAGATGTAGTATACAATGGCTTTGTGGCTACATCGGGTGGGGTAAGACAAGGCGACTTGCTGCCTGTATTTATTCAGTATAGCAGAAGGACAAAATGCGAGTCGCACCAGTCAACTGGATATGGGTATTGGCAGGATAGAGAACATTGAGAAAAAGATTGAAAATACCTGTAGGTCTAATCATGGAGTTAGACATTGCAGTCATAGAGGACTTAAGGGCTCTTTTAGAAGCCACCAAATCAATAAAAGTCATGAGCAATGACTTGTATGGCATTACAATGGCAATTTTCTTATCAATCGAAATTTGGGAAAGATGAACGAAGGTTAAAAAAATTACTATCTTTATTTATTGATATTTAAACAGAACTAAAACATATTGCAACGATTTTCATTTAGGATTCTCAAACTCATTAATAATTCATGACGAGAACACAAAGGAAATCACTACCGTGAAGGAGGTTTTGAAATCGTTTCTTAATTTGCATAGATTTTGGCGATTTTATTCCTTCGTTTTCTCCGCATTTAACGATCAGTTTGAGAAGCTATATCAAACACTCGAAACAGTGTTTCATCAGATTTCCAAACACCTTGAAGTGGTTTAAAAAAACTCGGCTGCGCCTCGTTTTTCCAATCCACTTCTCGGTGTTTGGAAATCTGATGAAACACTGTTCCTCGTGTTTGATATATTACTTAAAATTGATTTACTGGCAATGTTTTTAAACAGCCAATTCATATATGCATTGTATATGTGGATGTATGAGACAAAACAAGAACTTTGTGCATGTGAATAAGTTCACTAAAAAGAGGGTGGCGAAGGGTCTATGCATGACGCGTGATCAGGGAAAAAATCAGTGCGTGAAACTTGAAAGTTAGTAAAATGGAAACGTGATTCGTAAATTTAGTAACTAATATCCTTGTAAGGAACCAGACTAAGGAATTTAACGAATATGTGACGCGTGAAATTCATAAAAAAAGTGCGTGAAACGGGATCGTGACCCCCCTCCCATTGTAATCTCTAAAAAGAGGAATGTTTTCTCTAAAGACTTCATTATATTTTTAAGGTAGACTATTGTAAAAAAGGCAAATGAAAATCTTTTACTTGTCGCTTTTTCCGTTGACTCAACAAATGTGTACCTTCAGGCAGAATGGTGTCTCTTGTAGGAATAGAGCTGGTGATTAGGTTTCGTTTCCTTTTATAGCCAATTGAAATGCGAAGCTGTTTTCAAAACATCTCGGCTCAAAGAGGCCTTCCAAGAGGTAAAAGCGACAAGCGACATGGCCCCGAAAACTGCCGACACGAGACGTTCCACTGACGTTCTGAACAGAACAGCGACAAGCGACTCGATTCCGCTTCAAAGATACGACTAATTACGACAGCGACACAAAAAAAACTCTGAAAATAGACAGCAACTTCAGAAAGTTGTGCAATTTACCAATAAAAGTTAAACATTATTGACCATATCGTCCATATCAACACAGGACGGTCTGTTTTAATGATCTATTTTTTATTGAAACTTCTACCAACCTCGTTCCCAAGGCCCATCTCTTCCTAGCCTGCGGACAGGCTTCCAGTAAAATAGCGCAGGAAAATAGCGCCCCTCCGAACCAGGAGCCTGTTCGCAGGCTATTCTCTTCCTCTCTGCAGCTAGAGTAGACCCTAGTCTCCTGGTATACATACTCGGTGACCTTTGATTTTTGGCACTCATTTATTTCAAAGTCATTCTTTGTGTTCTGAATTCTGGTGATCTGTACAGCTCCGCAAATGATCCCGGACCGCAAATGATCCCCAAATTGGACCGCAAATGATCCCGGACCGCAAATGATCCCCATAGAGGACCGCAAATGATCCCGCTCATAAATAATAATGGAATGGTGTGGATTTTTTTTTACTAGAGCTGTGCATATACATCTAGTTTATGCCTAAGCCTGGATTTAATAAATAGAGGAATGGTGTGGATAATGGAATGGAGTTGATAGGGGAATGACGTGGTAGTTGAGCTTTTGTCACAAGTATTTCTAAAGCCATATTTTGACCTCACAAATCAGGGTTTGCATTTTTTTATCTAGGCTAAAGAATTTCGTTACGACACTATCGGATTCACTCTCAATCAACAAAAACGTAATTCGTTTTATTTGAAATCATAAAATTGTGAGCAGATTCTATTGATGCCCACGCAACATACGTCGCATATCCTTACTTATAAACTGGACATTAATTTAGTCAAACCATACATTTGGTATTTCAAAGGAAAAAACATTACCAGGAACATAACACAATGTTACAGGCTAATTAGTTTTCTTCCAGGTCTGCTCGTCCCCTTTATGTTCACCTACTAGGCTCAAAAAAAGTTCATGCATTAAGCAAACATCACAAAAAAAAAACAGTCATCGGAATAGACCTGCAATGCCCCACCACTGTCAAAGACGCCTTGGGTGTAACATTGAAACATTTTTCCACAGTTACTGGACAAATCTCCTCCGTATAAACTTTTCCCTCGCCGTACTTGTTTTTTAACTGTTCGGTCGCACACTGGAACGTCGCGGACTCTTAGAAGCGGAAAGGTCTATTGGTTCCAGACTGTGATAATGTAGCTCAGCTTCATGGCTAAGTAACGCCATACCTCCGTTGCTTTTATCGTTGTCGTCATCTTCATACCCAGCTGAATGAATGACTTTTAATCCTGCCTCTCCTAAACTTGAGACTATCGCCACCGGGATATTTAACATGTTGATCAGTCCCAACAATGCAATCCAGTCCCCCACTATCCATCCTTTGCCATTCTTCGTAGATAGGTCTTCCATGCGCCATGATTGACAAAATCTCAGAAATGAGCTCCGTCTGGTGTGGTTGGGTTTAGTCTGAGATAATTAACCAGGCTAGAGCGTAATTCTGAGACGCTCTGGGATACCATCCCCAGGCAAATTATTTGGTCATTCATCGCATGGAATAAACAATTGCCATCTTTTGGCGTTGGAGGGCTGGTGATAAGTAAGTCCCGCGTTACTGACCTATTTATAACAGACACTGAGCTCTTTAACTTTTTAGACGGCCTAACGCGTGTTTTATTAATTCATATTCTTAGATTAAATAGTTACTCTTTTTAAAATCAAAGCGCAATTTTTATCACCGTCAATGCATTCTACCATGTACCTAAATCTATTAATGGCAATGATTTGAAATTTGAAAGATTATTGATACCGTAGGTAACGTGAGATATCGAAACTAAATAAGAACTGTAATACCTTTGCGGTGACGTAACGTGAGATAATTATGACAAGTTCATGACATCCCAATACCCTAGGGAAATAAACAATAGGTCCGGGGGTGCTCCTCAAAAAACGCAAAGTTCATGCTATTTTGCTCTGCCATATCGCTCATATTAAAACACAAACTTTTCTGTCCCATTTAACTTTCTTAAAACGTCTCCATTCGTAAAAATACACCGTGAAATTCTCAAACTGCGTTTCCCAAGAAAACGCATCCCTTCTAAAGCAGCTTCAATGGCTTTACGACAAATGATTGAAACTGATAGGTAACGTGAGATATCGAAACTTAAAGAAGGACTTAATACCTTTGCGATAACGTAATGTGAGATATGACAAGTTCATGACAAGTTCTGACATCCCAATACCCTTGGGAAATTAACAATAGGTCCGGGGGTGCTCCCCAAAAATTTTAGTGGCAGTATGTGACGCCCTTCTTGAAATCCTAACCGGTTTAACCAACCATATCCTCAATGCCCTAATATAGCTTCTATAAAGAAGGGACAAGAAACCCCCCCCCGGACAAAAGTCCACAAAATTTTGTTAACAACTTTTGCCCCTTTTTATCTCGTTAATGCGCTTGCGCATTAAGCGAGATTTCGAAGTCGAGTACTAAAAAGGGACAAAAGTTGTTAACAAAATTTTGTGGACTTTTGTCCGGGGGGGTTTCTTGTTCCTTCTTTATAGAAGCTATATTAGGGCATTGAGGATATGGTTGGTTAAAGCGGTTAGGATTTCAAGAAGGGCGTCACATACTGCCACTAAAATGTTTGGGGAGCACCCCCGGACCTATTGTTAATTTCCCTAGGGTATTGGGATGTCAGAACTTGTGATGAACTTGTCATATCTCACATTACGTTACCGCAAAGGCATTAAGTTCTTCTTATAAAGTTTCGATATCTCACGTTACCTATCAGCTTCAATCATTTATCGTAAAGCCAAAAATAGGTCAAATGCGTTTTTTGGCAAACGCAGTTTGAGAATTTCACGGTGTATTTTTACGAATGGCGACGTTTTAAGAAAGTTAAATGGGACGGGAAAGTTTGTGTTTTAATATGAGCGATATGGCAGAGCAAAATTTGCGTTTGTTCTAGTACGCGGGTGGCGGCTTAGAATTTTAAACATGAACGCTTATCAGCATAAGTGGAAAAGCGTTATTTCCTGAATTATTCTAGAGCTCTCACGCAATGCAAGTATGAACGTCCCAGTATGGGAATCCCGAAACGTCGAGTTGGATATCGAGTTCGAGTTCGAGTTCGAGTTGGACTTCGAGTTGGATTTCGAAATATGAAAAACTATAATCGATAAAAATCGACAGTCTCCTTACGGACACCTCTCTAATACGGATACCTCTCTATTACGGACAGTTTCCTGTGTCCCGACAAAATTCTCACATATTTTCTTTAAAAAAGACCTCTATAATACGGACCCTCTCTAATACGGACAACGGACACTAAATTCGGTCCCAGAGAGCAAATTAATATAAACTTAACCTCTTTATCACGGACACTCCGGTGATCAGGTGATGATAGTTTGAGTAAGTAATACAATTTTCTGTTTGCGGTTACAAACATGTATCGCAAGACGTTTTCAGAATAGACCTTATCACGGTTTTTCCAAAATTTTATATGGGCCTGATAGCAATAATCCATCGATACTGCTGGGAAAAGCGTCTCAAAATTAGTAAAATGGCCGAGTTTAAAAGCGATATCTTTTAAAATAATGGAGATATAGCTCCGCAAAGTCGGCAAATTTCACAGACGTTTGTATCGCGCGGCCAAATATCTTGCCTACCGGTAGGCAAGAAATTTGGCCGCGCAGATCTGGATCAGTAAAATCCTGTACAAGATAAACTAGTAGTTTCCATTGGAAAGTGAAGTGCTGCGAGTAAAGCTTATTGCAGAAGAAGACTTGTTTGGAGATATCTCGTTAATTGCATGTACTTTAGATAGTGAACAGATGAGCGACTTGATCTATTTTGCCATTGGGTTAACTTTGCTAATATATATGCCGTTCGAACGGCAAAACCGCACGGCTACTGAACGGATGAACGCGAAGTATGAATAAAGCCGTTTCTGATGGCTCAAAACGGGAACGTTTGCAGAGATTAGCGACCTTTAATTCTCTCTCAATGTAATGTGCGACTCTGATGAAGATAACGAATGGAAAGCAGAACTATCGACTATGGTCTAAGTAGAATTTCGAGGCGACTGGAGGCGTTGGAGCGATTTTACCGCCGATTTCCTTCGGTGGATCCGATCGGCTCGATGAGCGGAGTGCTGTCTCTTTCAGAGGGAGGACTGAAACAGTTGAAATAAAAATCGCTGGAATCGCGAATCGACCGCAAAACCACTCACTGAGACACAAGTAAACACACAAAGAAGTTCAGATGAACCAGTTTTATTCAAATATCGTTCCTAATTTTACGCTCAAGCTCGAAGTGAATTTTCCCAATACAAATCCTTATAATTTCGCTATTACGCCATTTACCACGACGTTTATCACTTGAGCTTAGGCTACCTGTGCTGCCAGATGGTACGTTGTGACAAAAGGCAGTATCCTCTCGTGACCTTTTTTCTTTTGTGTAAGTGCCGATTGTCTAGAGGCAAAGACACCTTGATGTTTTCTGGGTAACCCCGTGATTTGAGGCGTTGTTTGAATCTTAAAACGCTCTCTTCAAATGTTTTCTTTTTTATGAAGAGTTAGTTCTAAGCAATCTTATTGCTTTCGCCTTTAATGAATCCATATTTTACGCCTGGTGGGTCAGGCGTGAGACGATGTGTCTGTACTGAAAGGTCTCGGTCGGCTTGTAGTGAGTGTTGATATCCAAGATGGAATCTTTTATGAATCTTTTCCCATTATTAAAACACTGTGGTGACAATCTAGTTAAATGCTGTTTTCTTTTGTTTTTTTAATTTTTCTCGATTTTTTTTCCTACTAACTCGAAATCCAACTCGAAGTCCAACTCGAAGTCCAACTCGAACTCCAACTCGAACTCGAACTCGAAGTCCAACTCGAGGTATCATTACTACTGAACCTACCTGCCATGATCTATCAAGAAACGAAACATAATTATTATCAATTCGCTGTTCTGACTCAAATGAGTCCAAATTTTATATTCAAGTTCCGATGAATTTCATTGCATTCTCAAATGCTTGTTCATTTGGCTCGGATGGCTTTATGCCGGTGGATTTTCAATATCAGTTGCTTATACGCGCCACACTGTGAAAGAAATTTCCGGGAAAGTTTAAAATTTTACAAGATTTTGGTCTATTCTCTTGCCAAATAATGCCATTTCAATGTAATCGATTTTTGTAACAGTTAGCGTAAACTTCGAGTTCTACGAAGGGTTCGAGTTTAATCAATTTTTGCATAACCGGAATTCAATTGGATAAAAATGTACGACGATGAGTCGTGCACTTGTAATAAGCTGAGCGTGCAAGGCCTAGCCGTGTGGTTTTAACGCAATGAGAAGTTCGTAGACAATATAATAATTAAGGCCTTTAAAAATCAGTTGACATCATTAATTCAAATGGATGGACTCAATACCTATTTAGTTTACTCTTAATTCAAAAGATAAATAGTATTGAAATATTCATGAAGAGGAATTTAACCGTTGCAACCCCTTAAAACTGTACTTATCTATATCCTTGGTGCACTGTATTAAATTTTTCTTAATAGGTTTTTAGAAGACTTACCTTCTACATGCAGCTGAAAAAGCTAGGCTTAAACGTAACAGTCGCTAGACTGTCAAAAATGCCACCGGAGGTTTTAGCGAGCTCCACGCAGCTATAAAGCGTAGCGAATACAAGCTAAAATTACAGCCTTTACTGAGACACTTACGATACGACCAAAAACAGATCGCTGCATTCACCCCTCTCATAAAATAGAAGTCTGTATACAGGTGAACATTTCAAGTTCGTTTACCAACAGGTTGCAACTGAACTGACTGAAAATTCTAAAAACTGACAGGAATCTTCTGCGACACCTCCTTTCAACAACCTTGACGGGCTTTTTTAATTTCGTTCCTATTACAAATTAAGTTATCGTCTCTTTCGTAGAAAAATACGTAAGCATTGGGAACATCAAACTTTAAGAGGGTATAAAGGAAAAGTAACACACATCTGAACAGCGCCACCATTTTGGACGGCAATCTATCCGTTCCGATGTTAATCGCGTAACTCTTTCCTCCTTTCCGGTTCTAGATTTTTCTGTTCGTGAAATGACCAGATTTTTTCCGGATACATAATTGATACTATCCATTAGATTATTACAATGGAACTCAATTCATTCTATAGGTGTCAGAACATTCACTGAAGCGTGATGCTTGAAGTTGTTTCTCGCGGAGAATTTGCCTGTAAAGAGCTGTAAACCCGGCGCAGCTTTTTCTCGACAGCTACAGTGAGCTTACTTTACCATTTTGTAAACAAGGCCAAACACACGACAAATTAATCTAGCACTTGGGGTACCCAATTGTCAGTTAACTACTATTTTTTCGGCCAATTGTCAGTTAACAAGAGGCTACACTGGTAGCCTATACTCATGCGCTTGTATAAGAAAGTTTTTTTCTTTTTTAACTGGGTCACGCTGTCGGAAATCGGTTCATTTCAATATTTTCATTCATTGATCTTATCAAGTGATTTAGCTTGACAAGTAGGAAATTACGTATATCAGTAAGGCTTTTAAATTTGCAAAGTTAAGATAAGGTTACTTTAAAGGCCATGAGAATGACCAGAGTGAATGCGTTTTCGGGATTGGACTTAGAACAGCCGCTTTACGAAAATTATTCGACATTAGATTCTCATACAAAAACCATAATTTCTCACCTGTCAAGATAGCTTCCAAAACCGTAATAAGGATCGTCAGTATTAAAGATGTCTGTTTGATACAGGATCGTACACAGAGAGTATGGGAAGGAAAAAAATTCGAAACTCACTGATGCTTGTGTCCAATAAAATACGGTGTGTCCGCTTACTTTGGAGTCTGCTTAATACAGGTTTTAGTGTAATCAGAAATCTTACTCATTTAATCTAACACTGAAAAGGGCTCGTGTGGTCAACCCCTGGGTCAACCCGCCTTCGCGTGCTAGGACAAAATGACGAAACAAAATACACACCATACTACCATTACTTGTCGCACTTCCCATTAGAAAAGGTAGCTCCATTTCCAACTGAGCCTTTGTAACAGCTTTCCCGTCGATCTTCTCTAATCGGAACAACTTTAAATCAAACTCACCGAGTCCAAACTTTCCGCTTATTGTTTGATTATATGTCCATTGAATTGTGCTTTGTCATGTCAAACGGTATGCGACTTATGTGTCATTCGAATGCCGATCCTTTGTCATCATCTCGATAAAAGCTCAGAATAACTTTGACCACGCCACTCGGACGCCATCACGGAGATCAAGGTCAACGCTCTACGACCCTGGTACCTTTCGCATATAATATCGGTTAATATGTCACCTGGTCACGCAGCGAGGCAGGTAAAAGTCACAAAATAGCTTTGCTGTTAGGAAAAAACTATGTTGCTTTTATTAACAACAACAATCGTTAATTTAGTATAATTAATAGAATGTCACTTCACTGTTACCGTATTTTCTCGATTAAACGCCGGGCCCCGAATAAACGCCGGGTATAATTAAGGAAGTTGTAAGTAAGCTCCTCAAACGTTTGTTTGTGGTATAATAAACTTAAGATTTAAGGGCAAGGTACAAGGCTGCCAAGAAAAACGAATAATAACCCTTTCTTAAAAAATGGCGGGCGAGAAAAAACTGCTGATACAAAGAAACGCCGGGTCCACAAGGCCAAGTTTGAAATAAACGCCGGGGGCATTTAATAGAGAAAATACGGTAACTTTTCATTTATCAGTAAACTACTACTATATTTTTGGGCAATTGTCAGTTAACTGTTAACCCCATCAGCACCCTCTTAAATGCACTGGTATTCTGAATTTCACTTTTGCCGGAACGCAATTGGCATGAAAACAAAACGAAAAAACTCGCGAGATAATAACGCCTTTTGTCACAACATTTCACCCACGACTGAAAAACCTTAAACAAATACTGATGAAAAATGGAGTTTCGTTCAAAACCAACCATTCCTGAAAACTATTTACAAAACGCCGCCAAACACATCATACCAGACGTAAATCACTTAACGACACGACTCATAACAGCCAAACTTTGAAAGCTAATATAAATGCATCGCAACCGCAAAACCACATAGCGGAGTCGGTGCAGGCCTGTCATGAACCTCATTTCGATCTAAGGGAAACTAAAAAAGTAACCGCCAGGAGTGGTGCCCTGTTTATCCGCTCCAGACCCAATATTTTCTATACTAGTGTATCCAAAAGATAGTAACTGCTGCGGTATATTTGTTGTAATAATGCTGTTTTATCATCTCGCTGGTATTACGGAATTTTGTCTTTCGTTTTTTGAGGGGAAGCAAAGCAAATGTAACCGGGATGAATCGACGAAAATTCCAGCTGATAAGACTAATTTTGTTTTGTAATTCACGCATCAAGTTCCTGCAATGTCTGTAGAATATTGTTGAGTGAAGGACGCGTTGACCACGAGGAAGGTGCGAAAATTTAGGTTAATTACTGTGTTCGCGTCTCCCAAGCTCAGCTCAGGTTTCGCGTCCCCAAGCGCTCAGCTCAGTTCAGTCTCATCGACCGCTGTCGGAGTGATTTCAAAGTAAATTTGTCTTTTATTCCGTACAATCTTCGAAAATGTTTGCCATTCAACGGTCCTATCACCATGCCTCACAGTCCTCGCTCAACTCGTGGTAGTCTTCGACACTTCAGTTCCGATTTCGACTGGGACATGTTGGACCAAAATATTACAAATCTCGCAGCCAACAGCTTGAAGCAGCAAGCGAGGCTCTTGTTCGTAGCGCAGTGCATTCTGGCCCAAAATGTGTTCGTGGCGCAGTAAATTCTGGTAAAAAGCGATCAAATCGAGATTTTTCCAAGCTTATATTTTTTTCTCATATATTTCTTTTAAATCCTGATTATGTTGCTGCTCACTCGCTACGCTCGTTCCGCAGCAATAAGTGCGTCCATAGCAGACATGACCGAAAAATGACCACGTGATCACCATTTTCCCGCCATTTTTCACGTCAAAATATATAAAACAGCAGACTTGATACTTTAGCTAACTACAAAACTTTCCGTTTCATTATGCAAGAGTAGGAACAGCAAAATACCATAAATTTTGATTTTCGTTCTATTTTCGAATACTGCTGGAGAGTTGAAAAAGAAATGGCTGATGGCGCGATGTCTGCTAAACATAGCTCAAATTGTCCTGGCATGGGGAAAGGCAGCTCTAGAGAAATGACATGTTGTTACGGCCTCCTTCCATTAGATTCGGCAAATGTGAAGTTCAATGTTTGAATCGGGCCTTACTTTAAAGAATATTAAAGATTCAGTCACCATTTGTTGTGTCAATTGATATTTTGATAATTAATATTAATGTCTCATCTGATCAGATATAAAGTCATTGCACGTGACGTATTATCGATGTGGGCTTTTAATTGTTTTAAAATTGCGGCAATCTATTGTATTTGATTTAGAAAGTCTTTTCAATTGTCAAATATCCCAACAGAAAATAGACAATGAATAACTGAAAATGCACTGTGTAAATTGAACCAACAACACATTTTCATCGTCAATTAGCTAGCAAGGCGGGAAAAGTCTTTCACTTTCACTTCCCTAACATCAAAATTATTTACATTCACACTCGTGATTCTTTGTTACTCATAACTTTTTTTGACTTGCAACCAACACGAATTTTCAAACCAAGTTCTCTCAATCTTCTCTATCCTGCCAATAACCATATCAGTAGTTATGAAATTGTCCCTTCTAGGGCATATTCCTTGGTACTTTTTTCCCATATTTTTATATTTATTTCTGAGATCTAAAATTTTTGAAATTTTTCAACCCATAATCCCCGTCATTTTCTTGCGAATCCCTGTCATATTTTTTAGATTTTAAAGGGAGATCAAGACCTGATTATTCCCGAGATCTTTTTGTATTATTAGCAAAATTTACGAGTAAATTTCAGTTTTTTTAAAGGTAAATAAACATAAATTATACGGCAGATCTTGATTGTTGGTTCACTTTCTGTTTATTCAAGTGAAATTCAAATCATAGTAATTTTCATCACGTAAATAAAGGGGTTTACTCCATACTCTTTTGTCTTAGTGTAAAGTTAAACACAACTTTTCCTTAAAATAGTCAAAAGGTCTTTATAACACAGAATAAAAGGGGGATACGTTTTATACTTCAAATAAATTAAATAAATGTAATAAATTCAAAAAAATCAAGAAATATAATAAAATCTTGAAATGCTTTAAATTCTAAAAAATTATGAGCTCGCCCTTCGGGCTCGCGGGATTCGCAAGAAAATGACGGGGATTATGGGTTGAAAAATTTCAAAAATTTTAGATCTCAGAAATAAATATAAAAATATGGGAAAAAAGTACCAAGGAATATGCCCTAGAAGGGACAATTTCATAACTACTAAGGTGGTGTTGGATGGGAGCGGAAGAAAAAAAAATAATTTAAAAAAAAAAAATTATAATTTTTCACAAACTCTTCACAAACATGTACAAGTTTGTGAAGAGTTTGTGAAAAATTATTTTATAGTAAGAACTAAAGGGAAAAAACCCCTTCTTGAATATTCATGTGTAAAATCATCAAAATATTAAACACAGTTAAAACAATTTTCATAATATTTTAACACCTGCTTTCAGTTTATGAAAATATCTAATTAAAATAACAGCGTGAAATAAAAAACTAGTCTGGTTTTAATTAATTTCTTACGTCTTAAACTTTTTAATGTATTTCTTTTCAATCTTCGATGAAGTAGGTGTTAATTCAATCATTTCTTGATCTAAAAGTTTCATATCAGATATGAATTTCTGATAATCGAATTCACCACCTCTCATTGCTGTTCGTAAATTAGTCAACACTTTTTCATAAGTTGTAAATCCAAATTTAACCATATCTAATTTTCCTTTGTAATTTTTCATTTCATGATATGTTTTTAATATTATTCCAGCTCCAGTTAAAACACTTAAAATAATAGGGTTTAAGGTTATTCCACCTGTTATTACACCAACTGAAGCTAGTAACACAGATGAAATATTCATAATATAATTTATTTTTTTATATTTACTTTGGCTGTTTTTGTATATCCATGTTTTTTTATGATAAAAAGAGTATAAATCCTTTAATTGTTGGATTTTCTCAAGATCTAAAGTTGAAGAAATATGATTGAATTCGAATATATCTTTTTGTTCTTTGTGTCTTAATGATTTTATTCTTGTGATTGTCATTTTTATTTATAATGTTTATAATAAACTTTTACTGAATACAAGAGTAAATGTAATATTGTTAACATTTACAATTTGATCAGTTCCCCTTTTATTAATCGCAATCCAAAAATGACTTGTTCGAGTTAATGGAAAATTGATATCTCTAAAATATTGATAATCATTTCCATTAATTGAAGATAAACTTTTTGTATTTCTACTATCAGATACTTTCAATGTTATATAAAAATATCGACTTGAAACATGTAATTCAGTAAAGAAACAATCTATTGATTCCAATTTACAATTGAATGGTATATATAAAGAAGTTGATATTGAATTGAAAAATAGATGGTTATTTGATTTTGATTTATCAAAATAAGCAGTTATAAAAAAATGAGATCTTAATGATTTCAAAAAAGATAAACTAACAGGTTGATCATCTTTTGTTGGATTTTTAATACTAATATCATGATTATTCATATCAATATCTGTTTCCATCACCATTTTCTGATTTTCAAAAATAAAAGGAGAATCATAAACACTTGATTCAACATCATTAACATAATTTTTTACACCATAAATAATCAAATAAGCTTGTGCTTGTACTAATGGTGTAGTTTTTGATGCATCACAATGTAAATCAACAAAAAAATATTCAGGTGGGGAAATTTTATATTTATGCATATGAATAATAGATCTAGTATATCCTTCTTTTTGAAAAATTTTTGTTGTTTGTTGACCAATATTTAAACTTGTTGAAGTAGCATTAACACTAACATTATCCATAGTAACAGGAAAAAATTCTATACATATAGTATATTCTCCTTCTGGTATTTTATACATATTAAAACTTATTCTGGAAACATATTTTTGATTAAAATTTATATGAAGAAGTAAATCATAAGCTTTTTTGTTAAAAATATGTGGACTTCTAGCAAAATCATTAATACCAGTTACAGTAATATTACTTTCTGATGAACTTTCATTAACATTCTCCATTAAATATCTGAATTCATCTTTTGGATGAGAGGATGCTGAGATATGAGATTTATTTACATAATTTTCTAAATATGAAACATTTACTGCAGAATTTTTTTCACTTGAAACTGGAGTTGCTAAATTAGTAATCTTTTTATTATTCATATTTAGATCAATATTTGTAGGATTACTTAATTTATGAAGATCTAATTGATGTATTTGATTATTTATTTTTACAGTTTCTTGATCTACATATTGTTTATTAGCTGCATGTTTATAATATGTAGGAATTGCTAAATTAGTAATCTTTTTATTATTCATATTTAGATCTTTATCTGCAGGATTACTTAATTTAGTATCTACATATTCTTTATTTGCAACTTCATGATCATATGTAGGTAATGTTGATAAATTAAATATTCTATGATTATTGATATCTATATCAGCTTCCATTGGAGATACTTCTTTACGTGATAAGAAAATATTCTTCACATCATTATAAGAAGGTACATTGTTATAATTTTGTGTTAAATAACTAAAAGTTTGTTGTTTACTTTGTGTAATATTATAAAGTTCTTTCAAATCAATATTTGCACTTATATTTTGTGTATGAGGAATACCACTAATTCTTCCATCAACATATGATTTATTAGCTGCATCTTTATCACTTCTTGGAGTTGTTAAATTTATTATTCTTGTATTTTTTGCATCATAATATCTTCCTCCATTTAATGTTAAAAAAATACTTTTCCCATAATTCAAAGGAAAAGCATCATTTTCTCCAGCTGCTTGTACATTAGTTATTGCATGATAATTCATATCAAGATGATCTTGCATTGGATTTTCTTCATAACGATTTAAGAAAATATTATTTGCATCACTATAAGAAATTAAAATATTTTGATTTTTGTCTAAAAAATTATAATTCTGTGGTTTACTATTTAAAATATTAAAAAGTTCTTTCAAATCTATATCTTTAGTAACTTCATGAGTATGTGCAGGCACATTAGGATGATATTTCTTCAAAGTAATCATATTTACAGCTGATAAATCATTATTTTCATCTGTATCCATATTTGTAATTAATTTTCGATTCATTTCAATTCCTCCAGGACGAATTATATTATTTCCTCCTAAATCAAAATCACCAGTCATATGAGTTGATCCATCTAAGTTTAAAAAGTGTGTTTTAGCAGTACCATAATTAATAGCATCCTTTAAATTTACTGGATTATCCACATTTACTAATTTTTTGTTTTGAATATCATAATCGCCTGAAGAAGTTAATTTAAAACCAACACCTGGTAATCCTGGTTGTACTTGAGTTGTTTTATAATTACTAGATTCTGATAATAAACCATTTGAGTAACTCATTTTTTTTATTTTATATTTATATAATATCATTAAAATTTTTAAATATTTCTTTCTTTGGTTTATCAATATATAAAAAAGAATAAGGATCTTTTGTAGCTAATCTATATTTCTTTTTATCAACATTATTTTCACGACATATCATAGAAATTTCATTATTACTTGGAAATTCATAAATACAGAAATGAGAACAATTTAGTCGTATATCTTTTGGTGTTTTGTAATAACTTTGTGAAAGATAAATAACACTACAATTTTTATGCCTTCCATTAATAAAATAATCAATCAGTGGTTTTTGATTCTTTTCACAAACAAAATCATCAAATATGATTACTTTTTGGTTATCATCTGTTAATTCAGTAACTGGTAAAATTTCATCATTACTAGGTTCTATAACTTCATAACCTGCTTCTTTATTAATTGATTTTTTAAATTTTCTTAATAAATACTTATATTTTGGTTGTTCTAAATTTTTAGCATATAAATATATTTTATCATAATATAATAACCTAAGAATCATATCTAGTAAAACATTTGTTTTTCCAGAACCTGAAGGACCACAAATAAGCATTCTAAAATTTTGATTTGGCATGAAATCATGTAATTGCTTAAAATTAGAAATTAAGTCATCATCTAGATCATAGTTTGGTATTTTCATTTTATTTTAAATATAGATAATATAAAATGAGTCTATTAAAATGGCAAAAACTTGCAAAAAATAAATCAAAATTAGGAAATAAAATCAATTTAGTTCATGATACAATAACAAATAAAAAATTAGGTGAAGAAACAAGTCAATTAAGTTATGAAAAAATATTTAAACCTATAACTTCAAGATTAGATAGAAATTATTATTTACAAATTAATAAAAAACGAGATATTAATAATATTTATCCAGATCCAAATGATCTTTTTCAAGAACCAGATTATTTTCCACCACCACCTTCACCAATAGAAGATGAAGAAGATTTTCCACCACCACCTTCACCAATAGAAGAAGATATTAATAATATTTATCCAGATCCAAATGATCTTTTTCAAGAACCAATATATCAACCACCACCAACAAAATCACCATTATTAGATATAATAGATGAAATAAAAAAAGGAAAAAAATTAAAACCACCAAAACCACCAAAACCACTACCACCAGAACAATCAGAATTATCCAAAATAATAGAATTTAGAAGACAATCTATTTCACCAAATGAAGAAGATGATGATTTTGAAGAGCAAGATTTTGAAGATTATTAAATATAAAGAATAATATATATTTATAATAAAATGAGTCTATTGAAATGGCAAAAACTTGCAGAAAATAAATCAAAATTAGGAAATAAAATCAATTTGGTTCATGATACAATAACAAAGAAAAAATTAGGCGAAGAAACAAGTCAGTTAGGCTATGAAAAAATGTTCAAACCTATAACATCAAAATTAGATGATGTAAATATTAGTAATTTAGTACCAATACAAACAACCAAAGTGACAAAATCAAAAAAGAAAATGAAAGATAAAACAGACATTGATTATTATCCAGAAGTAGATCCATATGAAGAAATGGATATAGAAGGTTTAATTGATGAAGATGAAGACACTGATGAAATCATTTCACCACCACCAGATTTTGGTGATGAAGTTCCACCACAAGAAGAAAAACAAATACCTGAAGATTCTCCACCAGATTATGATCCTGGACCATATGTAGAAGAAACACAAAGAAAAGCTTTAAATGAAAAAGAAATATTTAAAAAATATGGTTTACCTATTATTGAAGAAAATATTGACGAAATACCATATGAAGAATTAGTTAAAATTTGGGATGATAAAGTAAAAGAGTTAGGTAAAGAGAAAAGAAGATTGACAAATTTAATAAAAAAATATGAAAATGATCCTGAAATGAAAGATTCTCAACTTTTAGAAAATAATAAAAAAGCAAGAAATACACTGGAAAGAAATAGTAAAAAAATTATGCTAAGAAGAGATAAATTAAAAAAAACTGGTGAAGGACTTAAAATAAAAAAAGGTGGAAATGTAACATTTTACAATGATCCTAAAGAACTTCTTAAAAAACTTGAATTAATTGTAGGTTCTATTATAGCTGGTAATACAAATATTGAAATGTATAATATTGGAATTGCAATTTTAGACATCCTTTTGAAAACAAAAGTAATAAATAAATCTCAACATGAAAAGATTTATAAAAATTATTTTAAACAATAATATATTATTATTATAAAATGGATAGAGAAATAGTATTATCATCATATTCTGTTAAAACAGAAAATGGTAACAAACCTGAAAATTTCACAACAAAATTTAGTAAACCAATTGTTTTAGATAGCAATGCACAATATGTAATTGGTCTTAATCGTGTTATTAATATGAGTTTTACATGGTTTAATATAAATGCTGATTATAAAAATCAATTAATTAGATACAGTTCTGATAATGGTAGAACATTTCATGATATCAGTTTTCCAGGTGGGGTTTGGAATTATGTTTATATCAATGCATTTATTAAACATATAACTGCAATAAAACAATCTGGAAAAGAAGATGAATATCCAATTAGTATTATTTTTGATGAAACAACTTT
Source organism: Cladopsammia gracilis (assembly GCA_022457155.1). Lineage (NCBI taxonomy): Eukaryota > Metazoa > Cnidaria > Anthozoa > Scleractinia > Dendrophylliidae > Cladopsammia > Cladopsammia gracilis. The sequence continues at coordinate 224,465 of JAJGOT010000760.1, read as the reverse complement.
TAGAGTAACAATAAGATTGAAAGAAAATTATCAACTGGATTTTACACAAAGTAATTTTTATGAATTACTAGGATTTGATAAGAAAATTATAAAAGATAAAATAAATGTAGGTCCTAGAGTTCCAAATTTAAGTCAAGATACAGATATTTTAAATATACATTGTGATTTAATTAATGATTCACTTGTAGATGGTCAAGATAGTGATATTATTTATAGTTTTTCCACTTCTGTTTTAAGACCATCATTTAGTTTTACTCTTGAACCAAAAAGAATTACTTATAATCCAGTAAATAAAAATACTATTAATAGTATAAGAATTTACATTACAGATGGAAAAAGAAGATTAATTAACCTCAATGGGGCGGATACATCTTTTTCATTATTGTTGAAAAAAATAATATAAATCTAATAATAAAAAATGAAATCTTACGAATTTTCTCGTTTTTATAATCCAAAATTAGGTAGATTTATGTATAAACATAAAGGTAATGGTATGGTTGTTGATAATATTTTAAAACCAATTAGAAGTGTTATGACAACTGTTTTTAAAAAATTTGCTAAACCTGTGGCTAAAAAAGCATTAGAAGCAGGGATTTCTCATACTGGAGAAAGATTAGGTAAAAAGATTTCTGAAAAATCTGGTGATTTAATAATGAAAAAATTAGGTAATATGAGAATAAACACTCCTAAAAAAACAAAACAAACAAGACAAACATTACCAAAAACACCCCTAAAACAAGAAGAAGATACTAACATTATTTTAAATAGATTAATATCTGGTAATGGATTAAAATTTTAAAAATAAAATTTATATAATCTTATAAAATAAAATATGGCTTTCAGATCAAGTGAATATTTACAAAGAAATGAAATGATAAGATTTCAATTAGATGATGTGATTAGAACTCCAGCAAATGATCAATATCAAGTTAAAACTGGTTATAAATTCACAATTAATGATAGATCAGCATTTTACGATTGGTATAATGCTTATTTTGAAGTTGAATTTCAGTTACAAAAAAAAGCAGATGGTGCAGCTTATGATGCGGAAAGAATTACAGTACTTAATGGTTCACATAGTTTAATTAATCATATCATGCTTAAATCTGCAGGTAAAATAATTTATGATACTAATAATTTACATAAAGTTACTTTTGTTAAAAATTTGTTAGAATATTCTGATGATTATAGCAGATCAGTAGCTAAAAACAGTTTCTGGTATTTGGATACTGATGCTACAACAGCTAATACTAATTCAGGATATGAAATTAGACGACTTTTAACAAGAGAAAATAATAATGTTAATACTATTATACCATTAAATAGATATTCTTTCTTTGAAGAACTTGAAGATAAAATGCTTGTACCTATGCAATTACAATTCAACATTGAACTTCAAAATGATGATGAATTAATTCATATGGCTAATGGTACTGATGCTGGAAGAGTTGTTGTTAAAAAATTTTTACTTTGGGTACCAAAATTAACACCAAAAGACTCTTTATATGATAAATTTGTTAGTTCATTCATGAAAGAAACAAAATGGAAATATTTAAGGGAAATGTATGAATCATCAGCTCCTACAAAATCATCAGGATTTTTTCAAATATCAAGTAGTATTGATAATATAAAACATATTTTTGTTTACTTGAAAAGAACAAATCCACCTAATAATGTTCAAGCTGAAGATAATCCTTATCTTATGAATACTTACAAATTGAATACAGCTGATGCTAATTCTAATCTACAAAACTGTAGATTAGAATATGGAAATGGAGTATTTTATCCAGAAACAGAATATGATAGTGAAGGTAAAGTAAGAATATTCAATGATGTAATGTCATACGCAATGAGGAAAAATGATTATAATACAGGAACACAACTTAATTTAGCTAATTATAATTCTCTATATGGTTTGATATATTTTAATCTTACATATCAAGCAGAAAAAATCACTAGAGATCCTAAACAATTAATATTCAGATATACATTAAGCAGAAATGCAACTGCTGACTTTAATGTTCATGCTATAGTTTTATATGAAGAAATGGTGAAAATTGATAAAATTGGAAATGAATTAGTAATTGTATAAAATGTAAAAAATTTATATAATCTAATAATAAAATTAAAATGACAACTTATCATCCATACAAAATAAATTTATCTGATAATCAAAAAAAGAAACTTGCAAAAGCATATAAAACAAACACTCCTTTAACATTTAGATTAAAAAATAATCAAACAAGTGGAAATGATGAATTACTATTAACAACTAATCAAATTAACAAAATTAAAAAGGCTAAATCATTAGGAAAAGGAACAGACATCAAAATATCAAAAACACAAATTAGAAAAGTAATGAGACAGGGTGGAAGTTTATTTAGTAGTATTATTCCATTAGCTCGTACTTTTGCACCAACTTTAGCTAAAACACTTGGATTATCAGCTCTTGCTGGTTTAGCAAGTGAAGGAGCAAGTCAAATTGTTAAAAAGATAAGTGGTAATGGTCAAATAGGTGGTTTTTTAATACCACAAGATAAAATAAAAAAACTCATTGAAAATAAAAATCTACTTACAAATAAACAAAAACAAGACATATTAAACGCTCTTCAATCTGGAGGTAAATTAGTGATAAAACCAACTAAAAAACAATCTGGTGGATTATTAGGTACATTACTAGCTAGTATTGGTATACCTCTTGCTATTGAAGCTTTTAAAAAAATTACTGGAAAAGGAGCACCAAGAGTAGGTAGACCAAAAGGAAAAGGAGCACCAAGAATAGGAATGTATGAGCCACCTCCACCTTTTATAGGTCAATGGGGAAAAAATACTATTGGTATGGGAAAAAAAAGTCAAAAAAAACTACGAAAAAAGGAAAAGGTCTTTTATTAGGGAAGGACAGTCCATTCAACAGCATTCCAATTCTCGGAACAATATTATAAAACCAAAATTCATAAACAAACCATTAAGTAATATTGATTTAATGAAATGGATAAAATATTTAAAAATTCCAAATTTCAAAGGTATATATTCAAGAGATGAAAAAATGTCTATTAATCATAGTCCATGTATAATAAATCTTGATTCATATGAAAACGTTGGAACTCATTGGGTTTGTTGTGTGAAAAGTCATGATAATAAATTTATATGGTATTTTGATAGTTTTGGAATGGGTTATCCTGAAGAATTTAAAAGTAATGGTAAACCAATAATTTACAACTCAAGTCAATATCAAAATATTAAAAGTGTTCTTTGTGGTTATTATTGTCTTTATTTTCTTCATCAATGGTCAATGAAAAAAAATTTTTATGATATATTAAAACCATTCAGTTTAAGTGATACTATGTTTAATGAAAGATTTATTAAAAAATACTTTGAATAATCTTTTTTATAACAATGATTGTTATAAAAAATCAAATATATATACTTCCCTTTATCAATCCTTTTAATATTCCAAGTTTTCTCTTTATTTTCAAAACTAAAGTAATTATCTTTAATAATCTTTTATCTTCATTAAAATTAGTATAAACAATATTATCAAATATACATTCTATCATTTCATTCAAGTTTTTTATTTCATTCTCTATAAATACAGATCTACTACTTTCTTCCATTTTTTTTATTTTATATTTATATAATCTTAATATAAAATGAAATCTTATTGTGTGAAAGAAAAAAAAACAAACTGATTGTGTAGAACCTAGTGGATATAAAACAACAAAAAATGGAAGATTAATGTTTTTCTGTAAATGTGCTTCTTGTGGAATAAAAAAAACACGTTTTGTTAAGAAACAGGGAAACTAATTAAGCCTTCTTCTTCACAAACACAAGAAGGAGAAGGCTTTGGTGAATTAGCATTAACAGGTTTAACTCATGCTTTACCTTGGTTAGGTAAAAAAACAGTTGAAATGGGACGATATGGAGCAAGTGAATTAATGAGAAATAAAAACATGCAAAAAAAAAGCATTAGATTATGCATTAGACCACGCAAAACCATTTTTACAAAAAACAACTTCAGATATGATGGATCAACTAAGTACTAAAATAAGACCAAAATTAAAATATAAAACAAATAGAAAAGATTTAGACTTTCAAGGAGGTAGTGTAGATATTCATAAACTCATTGGAAAATTGCCAAAACCAAAAGGTGGTTGGACTCCTGGAGAATACAAGTATATGGGACCGTATAACCCTTTGAATGAACAATTAAAATATGATCCTGAAACAGGTGAAGTATTAGAATGGATGGTTAAACCATATAATAAAGTAGATGAAATTGCTGCTTATCATGATATATGTTATGATATGGGAAAAAATAAGAATGAATGTGATAGACAAATGGTTAAATCTTTAGATCTGATTCCATACGGTGAAATACCGAAATGGGGTCAAACAGCGAGATTTATTATAAATACTAAACAGAAACTTGGTTTGGGTTTACCAAAGAAGACAAAAAACGTAAAGCGGCGTTGAGTAATAATAGTGATTGGACTCAACAATTAGCCGATGAATTACATAAACCAATCACTAGAAATTTTTCAAAGAGAACTGTAATATCAAATGGGATTGATGAAATCTGGGCTGCAGATTTGGTTGAAATGCAAAAGTTTAGTAAATGGAATAAAGGAATAAATTATTGACTGATGGTAATAGATATTTTTAGTAAATATGGATGGATTGAACCATTGAAAAACAAAAAGACTGAAAGTGTTAGTAAAGCATTTGATGATATATTTAAAAAAAGTAAACGTAAACCAAAAATGCTTTGGACAGATAAAGGTTCTGAATTTATCAGTAAACATTTTAAGAAGGTCCTTGAAAAGAATAAAATCAAATTATATCATACAGAGAATGAAGAGAAATCAAGCATTGTTGAGAGATGGAATAAAACAATGAAAACCAGAATGTTTAAGATGTTCAGTGTAAATAACAATACTGTTTACTGGGACATCCTTGATAAATTAGTTAATGATTATAATAAAACAAGACATTCTAGTATTAAAATGACTCCAATTCAAGCTAGTAAAAAAGAAAACGAAGAAAAAGTTTATGCTAATTTATATTCAGATTTAATTTATTTGAAACCTGGAAAAATAAAATTTAAGGTTGGAGATTTCGTTCGCATATCAAAATATAAGAGACCTGTATTTGATAAAGGATATACTCCTAACTGGACAGAGGAAATATTTGTGGTTAATGAAATATTAAATACAAAACCTATCACCTATAAAATTGTTGATTTAATGGGTGAAGAAGTAAAAGGATCTTTTTATGAAAAAGAGTTACAAAAAACAAAACAAGAAATATATAGAATTGAGAAAGTATTGAAACGAGACACCAAGAAAAAGTTAGCTTTAGTTAAATGGAGTGGATATCCTGACAAGTTTAATTCGTGGATTCCTTTGAGTGATTTAAAAGATTTTTAATACTATTGTAGTATTAAAAATTGTTTCAAGCGACATAAAAAAAAGCCCTTTTAAGGGCAAAATACTTTTTTTATTTTAAAACAAATCCTGTGAATCACCTTCTTCATTTTCTTCATCGACTTCGTCATCACTTTCTTCTTTAATCATTAATAATGATTCTCTTGGTTTCAATGGTCTAACATAAACTTCATGAACTTTAATTTGAATAGATTTTACTAATTTGGAAATATAAATACTCTCAATTATTAAAGCTAATTTTACTTTACAATATTGATTAAGGTATTCAAATGGATCAACATTTTTATTTCCTTTTGTTTTAAACAAAGATAGAATTTTATTAGATTTTTCTGAATATATAAGTTTTGCATATAAAACTGGTGAAACACTATCATCAATTACTGTTTTAGTTCTTCCTTTTTTATCAGTATATTCTTTCTTTTTATAATATAAAATATGAGATAAATTTTGAGATTCTTCAACACCAATTGTATCTTCAAGATGGTTATAACAAAGTTGTTGGATATTTTCTAATGTTTTAAAAAAAGTTTTTTCTTCTTTTGTTGGATCTTTATCTTTTTCCCATAAACAAACAGGAATTGTATATCCAACTAATTCTTGTGATTCTTGATTCTTTCTTTCAGATACACCAAAACTAAAAAGTAAAGGTGTTTCAATTATAAGAGGACCTTGCTTACCATTAGGATAAGTTGTTTCGATTTTAATACGATGATATTTCATTTTGGAATTCTTGACTTTATATTGTTTGGCTTCGTTAAAAATAAGATTTTCTTTAGAAATGTTTTCGGGAGATATAAGTTGCATTTTTATTATATATAAATATATATTTTTTTTTTAAATTTTATTTTTTTTTTTTAATTGTAAATTTCAGCATAAAAAAAATCCCTAAAAAAGGGATATAATTATTAATAAATATAATTAACTTGACTATCACTAACACTAACTCTATCAGAATCAGAATCAGAATCAGAATCAGAATAATCGGTTTGCCAATGAATAATAACATCTTTTTCTTTAAAATAACTTTTAAAATCTTTAACAATTTTTCTTATTTCTTTAATTATTTCTTTATTATCTTTTCTCAATGAAAGTTTTCCCTGACATTTATAAATATCTTCACGATATAATGATTTTCTATATTTTTTTTGTCTTAACATAATACTTTTAATTATGCTAAAACTTAAATAATTAGAATATGTAAAATCTATTAACTTTTCATAATTTAAAATTCCGAATTTTATATCATCACCTTCTATACAATATAAAACTTTTTTTTTATATTCTTCTTTCATTAAATATTTTCTAATATATTTTATTTCTTTTCTTATTCTATTCAAATATTTTCTTTTTTGTTTGTCTATTTCATTACTTTTTTGACTTTTTTTAAAATATCTTAATATATCTTTTATTTTTAAACTATTATCTGATATAATTTTATCTTCAATTTCTCTCTTTCTTAACTCATAAAATCTTCGATAATTAATATATATATTGTGAAAATGAAGATCAATCATAAACATTTTACCATATAATATTTTATCAAAATATGTTACACCAAAAAGAGTGATAGGAATTGCTTTGTATTGCGTATTAACAGATTTGCTTTGTGAAGAATTCATTTTTATTTTATATAAATATATATTTTTTTAAATTATTATTTTTTTCCCGCTACAACTTAATTTCAAAACTCAATTAAAATTATGATATTATAATTTCTTTTTTAACTAATTCCCACCATTCTTCATAAAAAGCTTTTGTTTCTTCTGAAAGTTTTAGTGGTAATAATTCATCAACATTACTATATCCAAGAATAATTAAAATCTTTTTTATAATAAAAGTGATATTAATGATTCTCTTTCTTTCAAACTGTGTATTTACTTTCTTAATTAAATTTGCATTATCAATTTTATAAAGTATTTCATTAATCTTAGAAATATCATCATTTTTTATATCAAAAGTTTTTTGTATTTCATTGATCTTTTTCTTAAAAAAATACTTTCTTTGGTATACTGATTTTTTTCTATAACAACATCTTTCCCAATCAGATATATTAACATCATAATTTAATATTCTTTGAATTTGAAGACCACAATCACAACAAACTTCAGCATAATCAATAATTTCTTTATTCTCATGTTTACATTTTTCATATATTGGAATATTTCTTTTTTTCTTTTTTTTAATTTTACTTTTTTCATAAGATTTTAATATGGAAGAATATAATTTAATCTCTTCTTCTGTATACATTATAATCTTTTATTTTTTTTAAATTTTTTAAATTTTTTAAATTTTTTAAATTTTCTCTTTTATAAAATCTTTCTCTCTTATACCTTTTATATCTAATTTCTTCATCAAAATCTTCTATTAAAAAAGTCTTCTTAAATATATTAATAAAATATCTTTTTTTGTGAAATTAATCATTTTATTTTATAATATTATTTTTTTTATTTTCTCAAAGCTAAAGTATTAATTTTATTTTTACAAATCAGTCTTTTATCATCATTTGCAGATAATGCTACTTTATTCATTTTCATCGAGTAAATTTGATGATCTTTACTTCTGATTATATTCATTGTTCTCATTTCTTCTTTTTCTGAGAATAAACATTTCTTGAAATCTTCAAATGTTATTTCCCTTTTAATAACATTTTTCTTAATTCCTTTACATTTCTTTACTTCAATGTCTTCAACTTTAAAAGAATAAAGCTTAGGTCTTAGACCAACAAAATGTGTAATTTGTTTTCCACAAGCTTCATCTTTAAACATTCCTATTACTTTCTTATTAATTCCAGTTTTAATTCCAGATTCATGATTTTCTGGATAATCACTTGTATCAAACTTTTTTTTGATGTTTTTTCTTATATCATAATAAAAATCATCTGTATGAATTTCATACATTAATGAATCTGTATCTGTGAATAATAATTCAGCTTTATTGGAATACTTCTCTCTAATATAATTATAATGAAAATCATACATATGAAATTTTGACAAATCAAGAACAGCTTGTCCCACATAAATAGGTTTATTAAAATATATTTCTGTCTTTTTCAAATGAACTGCAATTAATTTTTGATCAAATATTGTTAATCGATCAAAATTAGGTTTTGATGACAAATTAATAGCCTTTTTCTTATTATTTACTAATTGTATATTTTGTCTTTTTCTTATATTTTCAATTGTTTTACCAAATACAGAATTATTCATTAATTTAAAAAAATCTTTTTCAAAAGAGTTTTTAGATTGTTTTCTTAATTCTGTATTTTTTTCAATATAAGGTTTCATCCATTCAGATTGATAAAATGATATTCCTCTGTGTACTTTTTCAAGTTCAAGTCCTAATTCTAAACATTGTCTAAGATTTCTATAATGTATTACATAATTCTTTTTATTGTAAAAAGATCCAACAAGTTTCTCTACTGTTCCAAACTTTAATCTTTCTGTAGCAAGTGGATAATCATTATGTTCTTTCCATAGTTTTTTTGGATATTTAAGATCCACTTCAAAAATATAACCAATATTTGTAATTTTCTTTTCTAATATTTTTATTACATTTTCTACTGTAAGATCTTTCATCAATTTAAAACCATGAGTTGGAAGTTTTTGTATCATTGACCAACCATAAAGATTATTAGCATCAAGATATGTAATAAATTTTGATTCTTCATTTGGATTATAATTTTTCATATATTTATTGTTTGCTTCTGAATATCTTTTTGATATATGAGTTATACCACCTCTAATTCCTTGATCAAACATCATTAACATATCATAATCATGTAATAATTCAAGTCTTTGTTCTGTTTCTTTAAGACATGCATCCCAAGCTAATCCAGGAGATGTATAATAATGAGCTGGATCTAAATTATAATACTTCAAACAAGTTTTACGAAAGTTTTCAAACACATCAGCTAAAAGTAATACATCTGTTTTAAGATATAAATCATGGTAATCTTTAATAGTTTTACAATTAAATTGTGACCAAACCTTTTGTGCATGGGTGTAGTCTTCATCAGTTATGTCTTCATCATTTAATTTTGAATAAAATTCTTCTTTTGGTGGTAATTGTGTTTCTTTGAATTTTTCTAAAGAATTTACATAATCATAAGGATATACTCCTTTTCTTGTTAATAATTCTATATTTTTATCATAATAACTTTTTATAGAATAAAAATCATCAGGTTGCAAATTATTTACAAGACCTGAAAGGGAAGTTAATAAAAATTTAAATGAATCAATAAAACGTAATTCAAAATTAATTGTAATTTTTTCATCTTCTCTCATAAATTCAGCTACTTTAATTTTCTTAGAAAATGATATATATTTCTCTTCTGTTTTAGGAATAAAAGTTAAATCTCCTTTCATTTTTGCTAATTCTTTAATAAAAAGATGTGAATCATAACCTTGAAGATTATGAAATATTACAGGAAGTACTCTAGGTTTTTTACAAAAAATATTACAATTATTATGAGCAGCTCCTCTAAACTTACCAGTAAAATGACAATGATCTCTAACTTTTTTATTCTTAAAGTCTCCTTCAATAAAAGGTTTTTCACAAATATGACAATTTGTTGATTTATTAAACTCTATTTTATCAGAGTCTGTAAATATCATCGTTTTTGGGAAATTATAAAAACTAAAATTAATTTGTTTTGCAATTTTTTTTAATTCTTTTACAAAAACTAATGAAATATTTTCATCTTCTTTTTTCTTTGTATAAATAATTGGATTAGTTTCAAATATTCTATCAACTCTATCATCAAAATCAAAAGATTTAATATAAATACAAAATCCACAAGGTTCATGTTTTTGATATTCCATTGAATAAGAATAATTTGGATCCGGTTCACAATTATTCATTGGTTTTGTAAAACATTCAAAATCAGCATAAATAACAAAAGGTAAAGGTAATTTTTTATTATAATTTTTAAAAAATAAAAATGAGTTTTTAGGAGGCATTTTTACTGCAGCTGTCTCATTATTAGAACAAAATATAATGTGTTTCTTTAGGAGATCCTCTTTTGTAAAATGAGATAAACATTTTTTACAAAAATATTTTTTTATTGAAGTATTTTTACTAACTTGTGAACTGATTAATCTTGAAAAATTTTTAATAAGTGTATAATGTGTTTTTCCGGTGTCCTCATAAAGAAATAAATCTATTGTATTATTACAATCTTTGTCATTAATTCTTAAAGGATAAAATTTATTATATTCATTAATTGAAAAAACATTAATTCCTGGGAGATTCGGGTTTTGATTCTCAAACCTTTTTATATCTGTTAATTTAAATGGAAAATCTATACCTTTAAAATTAAGATCGTTTTTGTATTTTTTTAAATTTGAAATTCTTTGAGGATCTTTTTCATGTGGATGTAAATATCTTAAAATACACCACATGAAACATTTATTATCTTTTTTATTTTCTAAATTTATTATAGCTTTTTTACTTGAAATAAAACCAGGAAGTTTAATATATGAAGATCCTTTCAAAGGTTTATATTTTATAGTATGAATTTCTAATGATAAAATCTCTTTAAAATACCAACCTGAACCATTTCTTTGATAAATTAAAATTTTACTAAGAATTTCTAGAATTATTTTAGTTAAAATCTCTTTAGCATCTATACCTTCAAGATTAATATGTGTTTCAGAATGAAAATAAGCTTTATCTTTAATTTTATCTTCATGCTCCATTCTTTCCATTAAACAAACTAATATAAATCTAACTTTAATATTTCTATGATTTCTAAGAAAATCTTTTAATTGTGAAGCTTTTTCTTTAAAATAATCTTTAGGAAAGATTTTTGGTTTTCCTTCAATTACATATTTTTCAGCAAAATTATCAAGAGCAGATTTTTCAAATTTAATTCCAACGTGGTATTCTTTCATTGCTCTTTCAAGTGCTTTCTTTAAATATTTTGGAGTATCTTTTGGAATCTTTTTATTTTTTATACATTCAAGAAAATAATCATCAAATGTTTTAATTTTCTTTGGTTTAGGTTTTGATTTAGGTTTAAGTTTTATTGGTTTCTTTTTTAATTTATCATTTTCTTCTTTTTTATTTTTAATATATTCAATCAATTTTTGTTTCTTTCGTTCTTCTTTAATTTTTCTATTTTCTTTAGTTTCCTTTTTTGCTATTTTCATAAGTTCATCATATGATAAGTTATTTAAATCAGATGAAGACATCCTTTTTTATTATATATAAATATTTTTTTTTAACTTTATTTATTTTTTTTCCGCAAAAGTTATAAATTTCAGCATAAAAAAAAGCCCCATTTTGGGGCTAAAATTTATCCATAAATATAATCAAATACTTCTTCTGTATCAAGATAATAATTTCCATAATCTCCATCGTGGTCTCTATTTTCATCTTGATCTTCACTTTTTATCACAATCTTTTTATAAAATTTATTTAATAATTTCTTAACAATTTTTTTCTCATTACAAGTTGGATATCCATTTGAGTTTTCAAAAACTGTCATACTTCCTTCTCCAATATTTATAAAATATTTGAATAATTCACCTGCATAATGAAATATTACAAAAGTTACTAAATCTTCCATATCTTCAGGCATATTATAATATAAATTCAAAACTGGAATATGATCCAATTTATAATTTATATTTATAATAATTTCTTTCAATTCTTTTTTTGCTATTTTCCTTTCTTTTTTATTTTCTAAATTTAGAGATTTTTTTAATTTTTCCAAAACTTCTACAAACAAGAAGTCAATAACATGAAATCTTTCTTGTAGAATATCTCTTGAATCCATCTTTTTTGGATTTTGGTTTTTCTTTGCGATTGGTTTTTGCGTAGCGATCATTTTATTATATATAAATATATATTTTTTTTTAAATTATAATTTTTTTTTTTTTTTAAATTATTTTTTTTTCTTCCGCTCCCATCCAACACCACCTTAGTAGTTATGAAATTGTCCCTTCTAGGGCATATTCCTTGGTACTTTTTTCCCATATTTTTATATTTATTTCTGAGATCTAAAATTTTTGAAATTTTTCAACCCATAATCCCCGTCATTTTCTTGCGAATCCCGCGAGCCCGAAGGGCGAGCTCATAATTTTTTAGAATTTAAAGCATTTCAAGATTTTATTATATTTCTTGATTTTTTGAATTTATTACATTTATTTAATTTATTTGAAGTATAAAACGTATCCCCCTTTTATTCTGTGTTATAAAGACCTTTTGACTATTTTAAGGAAAAGTTGTGTTTAACTTTACACTAAGACAAAAGAGTATGGAGTAAACCCCTTTATTTACGTGATGAAAATTACTATGATTTGAATTTCACTTGAATAAACAGAAAGTGAACCAACAATCAAGATCTGCCGTATAATTTATGTTTATTTACCTTTAAAAAAACTGAAATTTACTCGTAAATTTTGCTAATAATACAAAAAGATCTCGGGAATAATCAGGTCTTGATCTCCCTTTAAAATCTAAAAAATATGACAGGGATTCGCAAGAAAATGACGGGGATTATGGGTTGAAAAATTTCAAAAATTTTAGATCTCAGAAATAAATATAAAAATATGGGAAAAAAGTACCAAGGAATATGCCCTAGAAGGGACAATTTCATAACTACTCATATCCAGTTGACTACTGCGCCTCGCATTTTCTACATAATGTCTGATTCTACAACGCCATCTTTACCATATTTATTTTATATTTATTTTAGATTCTTCTTTTTTTAACCTCATGTTTCAACGCATTAACGAGATGGCTTTAAGAGCCCTTTGATTCGTACTCGACTCCGAAATCTCGCTTAATGCGCATGCGCATTAACGAGATAAAAAAGGGTAGGGAAATCTGCCATTTAAGTATTATGAAAGGGCCTTTCAAAATATATTAAACAGATGCACATAAAGGCTATATGAAAGGGGTACCATTTTCAATGAAAGGTATGTGAAAGGGGTACCTTTTCTGTCAAAAACGGTATATGAAAGGGTAAGGGTTTGGACCTCGGGGCGGAGCATCCCCGTACAAAACTTTATTAAGTACCCCCCCGGGAAAACGGTACGTGACCTAAAGGAATATTTGGAGTCTAGATACACTAAATATAGGGCTGGTTGCATAACCAAGTCCATTAGCGCCTGGCGGCAGATCACCTCTGATAAGGAAATTCTGACATCTGTCAGAGGTGCAACGCTTGAGTTGGACACGAGGCCATTTAACACTACACGCCCACAATCTATTTTCCCCGGGCTATTTTCTCTGTTGGAGAATGTGCTATTATTGACAATGAAATAGCAAAACTACTATCTAGAAGTGTTATTGAAACAACTGATCATGATTCTTATGAAGTGTTTTTCCCCATCTTCATTAGACCTAAGAAAGACAGGGGCCACAGACTCATTCTAAATCTCAAGGGACTAAACCAATTTTTGTCACTTATCACCATTTTTAACCCTATTCAGACTGGGCTTTTTTAGGCAATCTGTGACTGGGGGGGGGGGGGGGCTCCTCGGACCCCCCCTTCATATCTCTGGAACCAGTAAGGCTAGGACCATGAAATTTTCACACAATGTTCATCTCCATACAAGGAAACCTCACACCCAGTTTTGACCTGCCACACCCAATTATGACGTCACAGTGACGTAATTTTTGTTTTTTCGACGTTTCTTTGATATTTTTCCATCCAGATACTTAAAATATCAAATATAACTGTAAAATCATCTCTTTAATATTAAAACATAATAAATACAAACAAGGACACACTTGTAAAGCGAGAAAAGGCAAAAAAAGGCGATAAAACTGTAATTTTGTAAATTATTGTCCGCCATCTTGGATCCGCCATCTTGGATTTCCTTTTTTTTCGTTTAAATTAAAATTTAAAAAATATCTAAAAGAGAAAAGGATCAGAATGTATAAAACACGTATTAAACTAATGTCTATTATCCAAACAATGAACTTAGAAGCGTTATTTAATAAATAGTACAAAATTTTTCTCTATAAGTAAAAGTGAGCAAAAATTTACCTACCCCTCCCCCCCAAATATTTGATGTTAAAAATGTTTGATGTCTTTCAAGAACTAGTCCCAAGAAAAAAACTATTCTAATAAGAAAATGCACTATAAGTCAAAAAACAAGATCTTAAAATAAAAAATTCACCATATTTTAATATTTTGAAAACCTATGTGTCAAAAACCGGTTGCCATGGCAACATGGTTAATCACACTGACATGTTGTAGATACCAAAATGTTCCTAGATAAATTCTAGGAAAAGTCAGAAAATTTCAGCCTCATAGCTATTTCGGTGTAAAAGTTATTACAATTTTACTGGAGGGGGGGTTCGAAAAGCCCCCCCCCCCCAGTCTGAATAGGGTTAAAATGGAAACGCTCCAGTCAATAATAGTCCGATTAGTCGAAAAGAATTGCTATATGGCCTCGCTTGACCTCAAGGACGCTTATTATACGGTTGGCGTGAATCCCTCGCACAGAAAATACCTAGAGTACGTTTCATATGGAAAAATGTCCTGTATCAGTTCACGTGCCTACCTAACAGGTTATCCTCTCGTCCCAGAAAACTCACTAAACTGCTAAAACTGCCGCTTACCGAGCTACATTTCAGCTAGTTATATTGATGACCTTTACCTCCAAGGGAGAACATACGATCTTTGTGTCTCTAACGTGATTGACACCTTTATTCAATTCGATACCTTGGGGTTTACAATCCACCCAGAAAAGTCTGTATTTAAACCAGCTTCCCAACGCTTAGTCCTATTAGGCTTTATTATTGACTCGGTCGCCATGACTATTACACTGACCCCTGAAAAGGCCTTGAAAGTTAAAGAAGCTTGCACCACCCTTCTAGGACAGGGCCCTACGACAATTCGACAAGTAGCCTGTGTGATAGAAAAAATTATCTCATCGTTCCCTGGGGTCATGCATGGACAACGTTATTATAGAGCCCTTGAGCATGCCAAAACTGCATCTCTCAAAACTGGCAAAGGCGATTTTGACAGTCAGATGTCCTTAACGGAAGATTGCAAAAAGGAACTCCAGTGGTGGGTGGACAAAGTCGTGAGTTCCCGTAACGTCCCATGAACAGCCCTCAAACACCCTCACCACCGACGCATCTCAAAATGGTTGGGGGGCGGTTTACAATGACACAAGCACTCGAGGGTTTTTGGTCCGATTGGTCCGACGAGGGAAAAATTACATCACATGAACTACTGTACCTCGAATTATAATTATTAGCGGTATTCATAGGCCTACAAACATTTTGTAAAACAAATTACAACACCAATCTTAGAATCCTCACAGATAACACAACTGCAATAGCAGTCCTAAATCATATGGGGACTAGCCATTCAGCCCCTTGCAATCGCCTAGGAAGAAAAATTTGGGAATGGTGCATCGATCGCCAAATATGGCTCAGTGCTGCCCACACCCCTGGGGTTTATAATATCAAGGCCGATTTTGAATCGAGACGAACCAACGATAATGTACCAGTCAAATCCAAGAGCGCCCATCCCCCCCCCCCCGGCAAACCCCCGGGCATTTGACTTTTTTAAAAATATTGGTCAAATGCCCACTATGTGGGCAGTTTATACGGTCAAATGCCCCACCGGACAGGGCTTCACAGAGCGTCAAATGCCCCACCGTCCGGGCAAGGAGTTTTTAAAGTAACTAGTTTAATAAAGGAATTTTTACAACGTTTCACACCTTTTAATGTAACAATTTATACAAATTTTTATTTTATACAGTAAGCCCACATTGGACAAGCCTTTTCAAAAACGCAGAGATGCACCAACAAAACAGATAATATAACTGTAAAATTTCCTGTGCGCTTTCATGGCGACGGAATATTATAAAATATGACTATAAAAAATTACTTTACCTTTCGATACGAGCTCGGAAAGTTTCCTGCTGAAACGCCTTTCAGGATTTCCTTGTCCGAGCTCCACACTTTAAACAAAGGCATCTGAACTCCAGAATAATGAATATTTATAACGAAAGAGGTCAACCGAGCCAACAGACACAACAGCAAAACCAGGAGAAACTACCGGAAAAGAATGGTTTACGAAATCCTTTACCTTGCGACCGCTGACCTACGTTTTTGTCAAAGTCAAATGCCTGCACCGTCGGGCCTCGTTTCACGTCAAATGCCCCACTACGTTCTTGTTTTCAAAATAGCCGAGTCAAGCCACTGGCATTTGGTCTTCACCGGAAAAGAAATTACATTTTTCGATGGGAATTTATGTCGATATCAATTTGTGATTGAATTTTTCTTTGTGTTGTCGCCAGATTTAGAGAAATGCTTATAAAACGTGTTTAAATTCAGTTGTAAATTCAGTCGTAATAAATGATATCTGATAATAGGTAAACAAAACAAGACTTACATGTCACGCAAAATTCGTTGAGAGGGAAGGGGTGCGTGACCCAGTTAAAATAATAATAATAATAATAATAATAATAATAATAATAATAATAATAATATCATTTATAGTGCGCAAATTCCATAAAATGTTCAAATGCGCATAACAAGATTAAAAACAGAAAAGGCTAAAAAGCTAAAATTCCAATTAGGAGTAAACTTACAATGATTTAAAAAGCTAAAATAACAATAAAAAAAATAGACTTACAATAATTTAAAAGCTAAAATTACAATTAAAAGTAAACTCACAATAATAAAAACACTATGATAAAAATGCACGACGGAAAAGGTGAGTTTTTAGCTTGGATTTAAAAATACTAACTGTGCTGGCGCTTCTTATGTCAAATGGTAAAGCATTCCACAGTTTCGGTGCAGCAGAGGTAAGAGAACGGTCACCTAGTGTAGCTTTTGATTTAAAACGCGGATAACTAAGTAAAAGTTTATCACTTGAATTCCTTAGATTATATTTAGATGGGAACCTAAGGGAAATAAGAGACGATAAATAAATAGGCGCTAAAAAATTAAGAATCTTAAAAGTAATTAAATAAACCATAAAACGTTCTTATGCAAGCGCATGAGTACAGGCTACCAGGTAGCCTCTTGTTAGTGAATTTGTGGGGACATTCCTAGTGCATATTTGTTAGCAGATTTGTGTTAGATATTATCAATAAGAAAACAAGAGTCGAGTTGCATATTTTTTTAAAAGTGGTTTAGGGAGGGGATGTTTGTGGTTTGACAAAGGGATATATTTATAGGTTGATGATTTTTTTGAAAGGGGTTTAGCGAGCGCAGGTTTGTGGCGTGATGAAGCGATATATTCATAGCTTGATTTAGTTAACTGAGATTTTAGAGAACGTTTGAAGAGGGCAATTTATTTGGCGATATTTTATTTTGTAGAGGTCTGAGAAGTATTGAGAAAGGGAAGGGTTTTAAAAGAGTTTGTGAATTGGGTTTGAAAAGCTCTGAAAGCTTTAATGTAAAATGTGAGGGGTATGAAAATGTCTATGTTTTTTTAAGTTAATTTATGTATATATGTTCAATTTTGGGTTTATCTCGGTATAAAAACCTGTGACTTTTTGCTTTGTAGTTTACAGTATGTGCATTTTGAATTAACCTTTTAAGCGCCAGTAGTGATCAGTACCAAATTTCTCCTTGTAGTATCAATGTACTATTAAGTTCAGAGGTGATAAGAATTACGATAATGATCACCCAAGATGAGTTCTCTTGATCCTTTAACAATTTCTCCTGATTTGTCTTATACGAAATGTATGGGGACCAGTAAGGAAAATTTTGTGTTTTGAGTTGAATTAAATATTGATAGTAAAATACTCACGAGTCACTCACAGACAGTCGAGTCCGCGCCAGAAATCACTGGCCTGAATGAACGAAAGTTCTGGCGCTCTCAGCTTAGACATTCTTGAGACATTCTTTTAACCTTAAACCGCTTATCTCAATAAAGGTCAATAAACACGTCGATTTTAATTAAATGCGCGAATTCCTATAGAGTGTGTGCGCTCAGGTGACCTTGAATTACCGTCCGCCATGTTGGAGGACCACTTTGATGGGTTTTCCCTGTGTTTACCTTCTAGAGAGCGGGCAGTGCGAGCGCTTTTGAAATCATAACTCGCGTTTCCTTTAACGTTGTGCTTTTTTGTCATTTGTGCTAATTTAAATCCCAAAAATCCTTTTCTTTCGATAATTAGGGCCGTATTTGTTTTTATCAATTCGATTTGCCGGCCCGATTTTTTTTAAACCTTGAAAACATGGTCACTTTTATAGCTGCATACTGGTTTGAGAGAGGAAAGGACTATACAAAACAACAGTGTTATTACTGAATGTGAATATTCATTGTGAAATTCGGACGAAATGTTTCGTAAACAGCGTCTGCGATGAAACCGGCCCTTGCAGTGAAACAGATTCGATGAGCGACGTAGCCTCCTACGCAGCCGTGACGTCTTAAGGGCTCGTCACGCAATCTTTCCTCCCCCACGAACGTTGAGGCTATGAGCGACGTGAACCGCTGTTAGTTGTTAGTATATGTTATGGTGATGCTCTGTACTGTTCCTGACGGTATTTAAAATGTCTCGCTTATATTAAGAAATGCAAACCAAATAAATGTAAATAATCATCAGTCAATATACATGTATTGCTATTTTAATGTGAAACTTTGTGAGAAGTTGCATAATATGAGGATTATAACTTGGTAAAGTGGTTGATCTTAATGTAGAAAAATTGTGCTCATCTCATGTATTAAATGAGAGGAAATTTAGAAGCATATTTCCATACCTGTAGGAAATCAGGGTTTTTATGTAGCAGTGATTAAAGAGTATTTGGATGGTATATGTACTTGAATGAAAACAAATTTTATGAAATTCTTATGTAAAGGTCAAGGTCCCGGCTGCATAACTAAGTGCGGTTTTCTGCAACTATTCTCTGCGTTTCGGAGGAATTTTCTTGCGCGTTATCATGGATAACTCGACCGAAGGCGCATTAACGAGTACACTTTATTTATATATATACTAGTATAAGAATCTTTTTATGAGAAGAATATTGAGGCTGAGCTTGGCGAATATACCCAAGGCTGAGATTTTGTTAAGTACATTTTTTGCGTGCTGATGGAAAATAAATACAATAAAATCACATAATATTTTAGATGAACCTTAATATACCATTGAAAAGTATGGTAAATTCTTTCGTTTTTCTAACAAAACTAGCTATAACAAAACGATAAAAACTAGTACTAGACATTCATATGATCGACATATCGGCAATTCGGATAAAAGGTACAAAAGATATCCATGACAGTTGGTCGTTTTTTTTAATATTCTATAGAAGTTTGTAGACATCCATGAGTGACAATTATGTCGCGGTAGTACAATAACGTGTATGTCAGTGTGTATGTACATAAAGTGTAAAATAAATATAAAGGCATGGGTGTTATGGAGGCTTCATGAAATACTATACTCTATAATCTAAGAATGTACACAAAAATATTTTCAGCCTAAAGTCGGCAAACAAATAAGAATATCCAGCCTGAGCATTAAAAATATACATTCTTATAAAACAAAGAGTGTATAGGAAACTCAGAGAGAGTGCGAAAATCATTTGGAATGCAGGAAATGATTGCAGTACATCACACTTAAGGTGCTTTATGCAACCGGGCCCAGACATCTCAACCAGACCACAAGTACAATCAAACTCTTTATTAGGGCACAAAATGGACAGAACAGAGTGTCCATATCTTTATCATTTGTATGAACTGTTGTGTGTATTTCTATGGACTGTTTCTGTTTTATTGAGGTGTCTGTGAGGATGTTTGTTAACTCAATGACAGTATAGCGTACAGCCGTCCTTCCTTTGAAGAAAAGCTAGCCATACACATGTTCAATGATAACTTCCCCCTTTATTTTGTGGCTTTAAGCCTGAAATAAAAAACATATTTTTGGCAGGCTAAGCCTTGTCTCAATAATTTATTTTACCTGTTTCACAAGCCACATGACCCGTCAGAATATTGATTCACCTATATTGTATGTCTAAAGCAGAAGTAAGAAATGTCTTGAAAGAAGTTGTGTACTAGATCCAGCATGTAAACCTGTAAAAATAGCACTTCAGTTATAAGGGGTGCTTACCATTTGTAGGAAAAAACCGGCTAGGGTGACCGTTACATGATGGTAATTGATTTTCCAAATATACCGACCAACCGATGAGATTATCCTGGTACCCAGGCCGTTCACTCAATTTATAGCACGAAATTCCACTCAGTTTCCTCTCAGTTTTTTGACGAAGAAGAAGATCTCGTGCTGTTTTCTGCCGTCCGCTGCTTTATGAGACGAGATTTAAACAAAACTTGGTTATTTTTGAGGTACCTATTCCCACCTACGCACCGAGTCATTTTCGGAATCATCTTCGAATGACAAGAGGCACATGTGAGATCTTGTGCAGAGAAATAATTAACGCTGGAAGGATTTCAACCGGGAATACGAGAGGTAGGCAGCTTATTCCTCCGGTGAAACAAGTGCTGGGGATGGCGTTTCTGTGGTCCATAGTGTCGGAGATGAACAAGCAAGAACCACATTGTTGATGAGACGCCATATTGAAAAGACTAACTAAAACCGCGCGAAGGTCCTTCAAGAGAGCCTGGAAACGGAAGTATCGTTCAAATGGTACGGATAACAAAACGGAAAAAAATAGTGGAGGTAGTCCACAATTTCCGAACTTATTTTCCGGAAATTATCTGCTCCATTCGACTTTCAACCGAAATTTCCGCCTTTTTGGCTAAATGGAATGCGCCCAAGATATCCATACAAAGCAACTTCACGCGGCAACGACATGATACGGAGCCCAAACTGAAAGTCGATGTAGTAGCAGCCTTGCTTACTCTATTTGTGTTCACACTTTTGGCTAATTAGATCTTCTCTAGATCCTACGTACACCAACAGCATTTCGTGTGCGGTCCTTTGCCAATTATTCACTTTTCATACAAAGCAACCACCGTCTGACAACATAATTTTCTCACGCTTTCTTGCATCATTCTCACTATTCGGAAATTCAAGACATTTACAGTATTCTCGCCAAACGGTCCAAAAGCGTTCATCATGTACGGTTTACCCCATTTCGATTGAGAATGACGTGATAACGGCTTAATAATGACATCGTCCCTCGTGATCACTCAAAATAACTCCTGGACACTCTTCGTCACTAACAGTAACAACAAATGAGGATTTAAACTCAAGAAACCGCGTACCCTTACCTAAATGCCTAATTGTAACATCCAAAACAATATTCAGACATAATATGACAGCAATGCATGATGGGAAGAACTTACAGGAGATAGCCCAAAGGGCACTTTGATTTCTGCTGGAGTGTCGAAAGGATGTCTGGTGGTTTCTGTAGCGTTCCTTGAAATTTGTTGCCAGTCCGACGTAAGTTTCAGTTGTTGTCGCTGTTGTTACTGTAGCTTGATAGGTCACGTTTGTTTGAAGACATTTTCCTTCGAGTGGACATTCCGTTTTCTTTCTGCAATTACAGGTGTCAGGTTGCTGCGTTGGCGTAGTTGTTTTTGAAAGGATGTGCTTGTTGTGTGACGAGATGATGGATTTTATGCTTGGCATGCATGAATAGCTCAGCTTAAGTGTGTGTCTGTTGAAGATTTTATGGAGTTGGTGATTTTGTGGGAAGCATTTGTCGACGATGTACAAGAACTTTCTACCAAGGTTAGTTTTAACATTTGGGTTAAAAGGAGGGTTGTACCACGTGATGTTTCTTGTCCGCTTTCTTTTGTTTCTCGTAGCTTGCTCTGATGAAGGATTATATGTCAGCTTATGGTCATATCCGCTTTCTTTAAGTGCTTGTTGGTAAGGGGCGATGGATTCGTCAAATACTTCTTTACTGGATGAAATGCTTGTTAGTCTTTTGTTGATGTTGAGTGGAATGTTTTTAAGTAATGCTGGGGGATGGTTGCTCTGCCGGTGGACGTACGATAGTTTGTTATTGGGCTTCATGTATGGTTTGTAGCTTCCACTTGTGAGGTTGAAGGTTACGTCTAGGAAGTTAACTATCTTTTTGTTTGCATCAATCGTGATCTTTAGGCCATTTGATTTAAATGCGTTGCTGACCTCTTGTTTGGTTTTTTCAATTTCCTTTGGAGTGGCTTTGCATACTGCAATGCCGTCGTCGCGATAAAGGCCGACCTCATCTTTGAATTTAGGTGCAATCAACGACAGCATGTAAGTTCCTATCAGCTCAAAAGTTTCTGCTCCGTCGTAAGAGCCCATTGTTACATCAAACATGACGTCCGTGTTCTTCTTAATCCACGGAGAGTTTTGGTGGTAGAGGAGTGACTTTTTCGCATGGATGATGATATGGCGGTCTTGTTGGGTGATGGCGGTGAATCTTGAGGCGTAATCTAATGCTTTCAGTAGCAGGTCTTCAGATATGGATGGGTAGAAGTCGCACACGTCAAAGGTGATAAATGCATGTTTATCCTTATCTGGAATTGCTTTGAACCATTCTATGGCATTGCTGGTACTTTTCCACAGATTCACTGTAGTTGCTTGTATAATTTCTGTGTTTATGCGGTCGAGGATTAAAAATTTCAAAAACAACTACGCCAACGCAGCAACCTGACACCTGTAATTGCAGAAAGAAAACGGAATGTCCACTCGAAGGAAAATGTCTTCAAACAAACGTGACCTATCAAGCTACAGTAACAACAGCGACAACAACTGAAACTTACGTCGGACTGGCAACAAATTTCAAGGAACGCTACAGAAACCACCAGACATCCTTTCGACACTCCAGCAGAAAAAATGAAACTGGACTATCTAAACACGTATGGACTCTGAAAGACGCTAAACAACCTTTTCAAATAAAATGGAAAGTACTCAAACTGAAAATGTAAATCTTATAGTAACATCACCAAGAAATGTAATCTCTGTCTTTATGAAAAATTCATTATCATTTGTAGAAAGGAGCTTTGTAGCCTGAACAGGCGAAACGAATTAGCAAGTTCATGCCCCCACAGAAAACGATACGTACTTCAGAACTTTAGCCGAATAACGTAATTTAATGGTAATTGAGCCGAGTGCGTATGGGGTTGCACGCGAGGTTTCGGGAACGAGCGCATAGCGTGATATCGCGGATTTCGGACCGAAATGGCGCTCCGCTCGATTCAATTACCACTTTATTACATTAATTTTTGGAAAATCACAATTTAATTGCTTAATTATAGGATTTTAGTCAGTGATGTACCACAATTTTATTGACGCAGAAGACGGTTTGTAAAAGGCGAAACCGGATACACTTTTACATCTTATTTTGTCAAACGGCACGCATTTGCTACCTAGCAACCATTTTTGAATTTTCGTATTTTACTGCTTGTATTCCATTTTACCGGTCATTCGTTCAAGTTGCCTGATGAGTGTGGTCCTTTTAATTTTGGACCATACGAAACAGAGCTGTCGCAATAAAACGATGATTACTCCTGAAGTCTGAACTCTCATGAAGTTATAGTCAATGCTCCTCTATAGTTGAGCGATCTACGTTATCCATTCTACTCAAGAATTTGTTTATATATATATTATCTATATATATATATATATATATATATATATATATATATATATATATATATATATATATATATATATACACACTGGTTTTCAAAAACATTGCTACTTGAGAAATATATATGTATATATATATACCTTTTGTATTCCTATCAAAAACGTCACCTATTTGATGGGAATACAAAAGGTATATATATATATGGATATATATTTCTCAAGTAGCAATGTTTTTGAAAACCAGTGTATATATATATATATATATATATATATATATATATATATATATATATATATATATTCAAGACCCGCTTCAATAACCACAACCTTTCATTCAATCTCGAGAAGCATTCAGCCAAAACCACTCTTTCAAAGTACATCTGGGAGTTGAAGGCTAGTAAGGTTGTCTTCTCGATCAAGTGGTCTGTTTTGAAGCGCGCTAGTGCGTATAAAGGCAGTGCTATTCAATGTAGTCTGTGTTTAGCGGAGAAGTTATGCATCCTGACCGCCGATGAGCAGTCCTTACTTAACAAGAGATCAGAGCTTATTTCAAAATGCAGGCATGAAAACAAGTTTTATGCAGAAAACATCAAGTTCCAGCCGTCCTCGCAAGCTATTACTTAGCAACTGAAAGTTAATTAGGATCGAACCGATTAGGGATTGCCCCGACTCTTAGAACTTTAAATTCAAATTCTTAACGATATGTTTGTATACGTCATTTGATACGCGCGCGCGAACTGCTTTTTAACGCCTTTTAACGACCTTTTTATTCAGTCTGATGATCGCCACCGAGCGTGAAACTCGAGTTACTGTTTTGTAACATCACATCGTGTGAATATATATATATATATATATATATATATATATATATATATCGAACCGTGTCAGTGTGAAAACGTAAGCTTACGGCAATATTGCGTTACGCGTTACGCGTTAGCATTTCTTCTTCTCGGGTTGGCTCTTAGGAGCCTTTGATTAGACATAATTTCAAGCTTATGTTTCTCCGTAAAAGCTATCAATTCACTCGGGAATCAATGCTGCAATGAGTTAAAGGCGCCACGAGTTCAAACTGTGTACAGCTTCTTGTTGTATCTTATTTTGGTTTGCTCGTGAAATTTTAATTTCAATGCGTGCACTTCGCGCACTGATGAAATTTCCAATTTTCGACTTAATTTATCGAGGTATCAAGAGAAGTGAACCGAAAACCGACAAATTCTGTCTGTACCGACAAACCGACAGTTTTTTGACTTAATAATGAAACCCAAGTGAAGTTATGACCGACAACCGACAAACCGACAGATTTTGACTTAATAATGACCGACAACCGACAAATTCTGTCGGTACCGACAAACCGACAGTTTTTGACTTAATTTATCGAGGCACCAAGAGAAGTGAACCGACAACCGACAAATTCTGTCGGTACCGCCAAACCGACAGTTTTTGACTTAAGGTTACAGTGTACCATCGGGGGTGTCTCCAGTATAACAGCTCTAGCGTCTTAAGATTACACTTAATATAGCTAAACCCATGTATCAAATTAAAGCTTATAGAGCTGGCTATCTAAATATGGAAACCATTTGGTAATAAAATGAATTGTCGAATTTTTTACGACGTCTAAATTCGAACGTCCGAATCAGCTTTGAAACGCTATAACTCAAAGCGATTATTATATTTTGCTAATTTGATTTGTTCTCGGGTTTCCGGACACGAAGCGCTATAAAAACGTGTCGGCGATTTCCCATATTCAATTGCAGTGAAAAGTTACAGAATATTTTCGAACAGGGGAGAAAAAAAAATTGGAATGATCGCACGGAAATGGCTCTTGACGAAAAAGTTTTCGGAATTAAGAAATTCGCCGACATGTTTTTGTTGATTATATGTTAGCCTAGCTTCTGTCCAAATTTAAGGAAAATCGAACAAATTCCCTTTGAGTTGTAGCTCTTTAAAGAGTCCCCAACAAGCGAAAAATTAACTTTGAGAAAACGGCGCTTAAAAAAACATATCGCTTAATAAACAAACTCCGCCCACAAAAGTTATACCGTCATTTCTCCGTCAATTTTCACAATTTTTCGATATTGTTTTTTTTGGATGAAAGTTTATCCTGTAAACTTTATTTTAACGCCAAGAAAAAATTTTAAATAAATTTTCGATCTGAAGGTACACTGTAACCTTAATTTATCGAGGCACCAAGAGAAGTGAACAGACAACCGACAAATTCTGTCGGTACCGACAAACCGACAGTTGTTGACTTAATTTATCGAGGCACCAAGAGAAGTCATGACCGACAAACCGACAACCGACAAATTCTGTCGGTACCGACAAACCGACAGTTTTCGACTTAATTTATCGAGGCACCAAGAGAAGTGAACCGACAACCGACAAATTCTGTTGGTACCGACAGACCGACAGGTTTTTACTTAATAATGAAGGCACCAAGAGAAGTCATGACTGACAAACCGACAACCGACAAATTCTGTCGGTACCGACAAACCGACAGTTTTTGACTTAATTTATCGAGGCACCGAGAGAAGTGTACCGAAAACCGACAAACCGACAGTTTTTGACTTAATAATGAAGGCACCAAGAGAAGTCATGACCGACAAACCGACAACCGACAAATTCTGTCGGTACCGACAAACCGACAATTTTTGACTTAATTAATTCCAGAATGTCAAGATGCTCTCGGCATGGAAACTGGCAACATCTCGGATACACATATTAAAGCTTCTTCAGAGTATAAAGAAAATCATAACGCTGTTCAGGGAAGACTTAACTTTAAAGCAGGTGGAGGCAAAGCGGGGGCATGGGCAGCTGGCTCAAATGATGTGAACCAATGGCTCCAGGTTGATCTGGGTAATCAACATACCAAAGTAACTGGTGTAGCAACGCAAGGCAGAAATGGCTTTCACCAATGGGTAACTAAATACAAACTGCAGTACAGTCACGACGGTGCCAGTTTCTATGACTACAAGGAAAGTGGACAAAATGAAACTAAGGTGAGATAGTCTCACCCACAGAAACTTTGATAAACTGTTTTTCAGGCGTCATTAATTGGAAAAAAAATTCCGAGATAAAAATAAAGTTAACTTATATAAGAATTTGAGTCCATACAAACTGAAAAAAGAAAATATCCCCGAAGCATGCATACATGACAACCGTTTCAATAAATTGCCATACGCTTCACCTTACAGTTGTGATAAATGAAATTTTGCCAATTCTTGATTCTTTTACTAAATATTCAGGAGTTTTGTGGAAATACAGACGAGGACACCGTGGTTTATCGTAAACTAAGCAATGCAATCACAGCACGTTACATCCGTTTTCGACCAACACATTGGCACAATCACATATCAATGAGAGTGGAACTGTATGGATGTCAAGGTACTGATGGGTTTTCGCTACGAATTTACTCTTATTGTTTTCGTTTTAGTTCGCTGCAAAATTTTCCTTCAGCTCAAATAACTCTTAAAGGGGAGTTAAATCAATTCCTTACACTGGAGTTAATTTTTTCGTACTCATGTCAACTCCAAAGTAGAGTTATTTTAACCCCTAAAAGAAGCTATCTTGTTGTATAGTAGAATAAATTAACTCCATAAGCGGTTGAAGTTATTTTAACCCCAGATTCGGAGTTAAATTTGGAGTGAAAATGACCCACAAAGTATTTTGAACCTAAAATTTTAACTCTTTGGAAAATTACAGTGCACGGACCAGAAGAAGACGAAGGAATTGGAATTCTTACCCCTTCCTGAATACAGAACTGGTGCCTGTAATATTATCACTGCAGCCTTTTTTTCAGTTGCCAGTTGACAAATAAAAGAAGTTTGTCTTGTATCAGTTTGTCATTGAGAATACTTATGCATTAGTCAATTCCACCCGTGCCCATCCCTCCGGGCTACTCTCCGGGCTACTCATGTTGTGACTTCCGGGGGTGGGGCATTCGCAATATTATCGCGGCCCGGGAGGCAGAAATTTGTATACCTCGGAGCGACCTCCGGGCATTTGACACACACGTGGTTAATTCGCAGACATGGAAGAACTTTACGGATTGGTTTGTTAGTCAAGGCCTTGGGTAACTTGTCGATATTTTTAATTTAAGGTGATTCCACGGTTTTGCATTGCGCATCACTTACTGCACATAATTTCTTGCGTCATTAGCGCGTGCACGCGCGTACGCACATTAAGAACACAGAGGTTTTCCTTGAGACTAAGCTCGCAAAAAAAATAAGTGGCTGTTTTCTCGTAAACGAGCACGGGGACCCCACCTTCTTTTTCGTCCTTTCTAATGAAGTACCCAAAACCTTTGTAGGAGAAAAGACTTATTAAATTTATATTGTTGAAAATTTAATAAATGAGAGAAATGGAGCTGAACTGCAGTTTCTCTGTTTTGCATTTTAGTATTTATATATTATATTATAAGATATAAATACTAAAATGCATTTTAGTATTTATATATTATATTATAATATAATAAATACTAAAATGCAAAACAGTAATCAAGAAAACGGATTTTGTCTGATATTTGCTTAGCGCTAAGACTTCTCTGTCTGAAACGAATGGAAAAAGTTTACCTATGTCCAACACAATGTATGCGAAATCTTCTTTAGCATGTTCTCATGAGTTTTTGAGTTTTGAGGAGTTTTCAAACAATGGCAATGTACTTCTATAACAACACTGCTAAAATGCCAAAATAGGGCATATTTGATGCCTAACAGCTCCTTAACCAACACCCCCCCCCCCCCATTTTTTTATTTTATAACTGAAGTTCTCATATAGTGAATATCTCGTAGGCAAAGTTTGAACAAGTATCTATTGTAAGTTCTATTTCAGTGGAATTACCTTAAAGTTATGTTTTGTCAATTTATAGCGGAGCTCCATGCTCATAGAACCATGCCCGTCATTTTTCATGGTCATAGCTAGCGGAATGTTTCGTGGGCTAGCGTTCTATCACAAATGCTGTTCTCTTCTTGGCTACGCTACTCACTATCTATTCTGTTGTAGAAAGTGAGCAGAGTGAGTAGCCTAATGGCGGCCGCTTCTTCGCGTTTCCAAGTTCTGTGAAGAGTATTTGTTGTTAAGTTTTGAACGTCTAGTATATAGCTTTAAATTAAACCAATTAGATTATTCGCTCTTGATTTCTATCGCGTGATAGTTGATTCGGGCTTCGCCTTCATCGACTGTCAACTAATCACGCGATAGAAATCAAAGGCGAATAATCTAATTTGTTAACGAGAACAAACACAAGAAAGACGTCAACAGCAACATTAACATCTTCCGCCATAGGCTTTTCCAAGAAGAACATTTATGCAGCATTGGTGAGCAGTGCAGAATTGATGACACCAACAATAAAGCAGGTATTCTTTTTCATTATAAAGAAAGCCAATGAGTATCACCGATCGCACTCTGTGATTGGCTCACTACGCACAGGCTATGAGTGCATATCCCGGTAGTAGAGAATTAAATTGCTGAAATAAAATACTGTAATGTAGCGTCGCCAGTGCTCGGCTACAATCTTAGGTTTAGCCACTCTTTCACTCTTTCAAGATGTCATGTCAAATTCAACTCGTTAAGCATCTCGCAACTGTTTTGTTTTTAGCTGTCCCGTTGCCTTTCGAGGGTGGCTACAGGCGATTTCCATTGGGAAGAAAAATGCCCACTTCTGTGCATGCTAAAAACGTCTTTTTACAATATCTGAAGTTATTCTGGCATGCTGATTGGTCAATTTTTATCATCAATAAGAGTACAGACACATAAAATTTTAATTTATGCAAGATGTCATCCTGTCAATTTTTAAGGTGGCTCCGTTCTTATTTCGGGCGCACTCGTCTATGACAAACTTTGGGTCATAACTTTTCCAGCTCTAAAGCGATACTGATAAAACTTTGGGAATACTTGCAGCTATTATTTAGCAATAAGATGATAAAATTCGATTTTACTGGGAAAAATATTTTTAGTGATAATCGGGCCTAAATGAACCCCACTTTTTGAACAAAATCGCACCCTGTCTGTATTAGGTCCATCAAAATTTAGCCCTAAAATTCTCTTGAAATTTCAAAAACTTGAGGCTCTTTGACAAAACAATCCACGAACCCAACTTTCTGGGAGAAGCCTTCCCAATGCTTGCTTAATCTAAATTCTAAGCCGATTGCAAATCGTGCGAACCGTTAAAAAATACTCACTAGTTCTGTAAATATTATAAAATGCTCCAAAACCTGCTCAAAGCCTGCTCAAATCTTATAATTTTGTAACTGAAAAACCCTTGTAGGGAGTTACAATAAAGTATGTATTGTATGTATTATATTGTATCTCCAATGCTGCGTTTTCCATTATTTTTCGAAAATTATCCAGCAGTTTGGTGTCAAACTCCTTCCACGTGAATTTCAAAGTATTGCAATACTGTTGCATCGATTTTTCTTTGCTTAGAAGGGCTTTCAATTGGCGAAATAGTTGTTGGGATTATAAGCTGCTCCGCATCTGAGCCCAGGCGAAGCTGTTAAGCAGTTTTCAGAGTTTTGTTTGTGAATACGAAATGAGCACGTGTGGAATTTATTCTAAGAATTCGCACCTTTATAAGGGGGCGAGCAAAATATGCGCAGTTGTTACCCCAGCAGGGGAGGGAGCATGTACGCTCCATTAGAAGTTTCCATGGGGTGCAATGTTTTTAAATGCGAGGACTACACGCGCATATCACGTACGCCCCCCTTACAAAAGTGCGCATTCTAAGAGTAAATTCCACACGTGCTCACTGTTCGTATTCATAAACTTTTGATTGTCAGCTTCGCCTGAGCTCAGATGCGGAGCAGCTTACAATTCCAACAACTATTTCTCCAATTGAAAGCCCTTCTAAGCAAAGAAAAATCGATGCAACAGTATTGCAGTACATTGAAATTCACGTGGAAGGAGTTTGACACCAAACTGCTGGATAATTTTCGAAAAATAATGGAAAACGCAGCATTGGAGATTTGAGCAGGTTTTGGAGCATTTTATAATATTTACAGAACTAGTGAATACTTTTTAACGGTTCGCACGATTTACAATCGGCTTAGAATTTAGATTCAGCAAGCATTGGGAAGGCTTCTCCCAGAAAGTTGGGTTCGTGGATTGTTTTGTCAAAGAGCCTCAAGTTTTTGAAATTTCAAGAGAATTTTAGAGCTAAATTTTGATGGCCTTAATACTTCCGCACTTCTGCTCCAACGATTTTGCTGAAACTTGGTAAGGGTATGTGTAAGTCAATGTAAGCTGATTCCAGAAATTTATCACAAATATAACAGCAACATTTTTCACAGGGTGAGAGTTTGTTCAAAACGTGGGGTTGATTTAGGCCCGATTATCACTAAAAATATTTTTTTCCCAGTAAAATCGAATTTTATCATCTTATTGCTAAATAATAGCTGTAAGTATTCCAAAGGTTTAGAAGCATCGCTTTAGAGCCGGAAAAGTTATGACCCAAAGTTTGTCATAGATGAGTGCGCCCGAAATAACAACGGACCCACCTTAAGCCAATGAACATTCTTTATTGTTATCAGTTAGCCAATGAGAAAGCGAGAAAACTTATTGACAATGATTGCGTCAATTTTAATTTAACTCAGCAATTTGCCATGTTTTCCTTGCGTTCACTCTTCATTTCATCCGGGTTTTTACGATGTTGGCGTTTTTGTTATTGTAAAAAACAAATTGACGTCAGTTTTTTTTATGCGTCTGTCCTCTTATTGATGATAAAATTCGTCATAACATTGTCAAAGTTTGCACTTGACGTTTATTTTTTAATAATTCGATGGAAACATTTTTTTTTATTCAAGAGATAAAGTACCACATAACCCATGCACATCAACAAATCTGAATCTCGATGTCATGCAAAATGGCCATAGACCATATCTTTGTTACGGTTCGTAAGACTTGAAGAACCATTCAATTGAAATGTACTTGGAACACAAAAGCAGACATAACGTAAAGGGTGGCTGGTTTGTACGAAGAAAATTGAGGAAATGTTCAACTTTTGTCCCGCTTTTGCGACCGCAGTGTGAGTCTTCTAGCAAACCTAGAGTATCTAAATTTAAAGAATAAAAATCTTTTAATGTTTATAGTGGAGTCCACATTTTTATGTCCAAAATACTTAATGGCGAGCTCCGGTTTCATTAAACTATTTACATACTTACTTGCAGTTACTTACTAGCTACACTTCGGAAATGAGAGATCTCAATTGCAATGTCAACAAGACAAATTCTTTACAGGTAAAACAGCATTTTATATTTTCTGCCCAGTTTACATATAGACTACATATGAATACTTCCGGACACATTTATTTTAGTTTCCTTTTCAGGTATATAGCTAGGTGCCGAAATTAAAGTACCTCGTTTTGGGTTAATTTTTTTTACGACCATTGCAATTTGTTAAATAAGTGTGCTAAGATTGCATTTTGCATTTCGTAGCGCGCAGTCCCATAGAAAAGTATCATTATTTTGCTATGAATTAATTTTTTTAAACAGTCACGCTTTACTCTGCTAAAGCTCACACCACCTTGTAAAGCATAACACAGGAAAGTACTGCTCAATAGCTTTCATTACATTTAATTTTGTAATTTCAGTACTAAGTTTCTGGCAGGTCCCCACCAGCCTTTAGGTTGCCACATATCAACCTGCCTTAACAAAAAGTATATGTATGTATGTATGTATGTATGTATGTCACACTTAAGGATTCAAACACAGACGCAAAAGTTATTACAACGACCTTGTACAACACAAGAAACAACGCCACAGAAATGTACAGGATTCATGTGAATGGCCATACTTTGGAGATTTTTTTGTAAAAGGTAACTCAAATGAATAGCCGTACAACACCTTGAACCCACATTACTACAACTACATTACCACCAAGGGGGGAGGGGGGCGGGGGGGGGGGAGGGGGGTTGAGGGGTTAGGGGACTACGACCAAGGCCTCACTCATAGGATGCTAGTTTTCTCAGTTAGAACAAATACCACTGAATCGATACCAACAGCCATCTGTACCCTTCACAAGTCTTATCGACGATATAAACAGAACAAACAAACAATATATTAAACTAATTTATGGGGATTCTTGATAAAGAGAACATAGCAGTTGAAAACTGATCAATCAGTGCCTTAATTCTTCACAGCTAATAATATCACTGCTTAACTGGAAAATCACCTCGACAACCAGACGTACTAACATCATGACTGCTAACATCGCTTTAACTCAGATTTACTACCAGAGTTTACAATTTATAGAGTAATGTATACTATTGTACGGTATGTAATATACTAAGCCACTGTATTTTTTTCCTTTTCAGAGCGCAACCAATATAACCAGAATTTTTTTCAAAAAAATTAACAGCGTCCAGCCCGAAAAGAATGACATCAATATATTGATAGCTACTCAAGAACTGGAGTCATTTGCAATTAACTACGCCAAGATTCATTTTAAACCGAATGAAAGCAAGGTCATTTTCCAAGAATCATTTGGTGAGTCCGTTGTAAGTGAGGTTACATTAAACTATAATTTCCGTTTTCACGGGGGGAGGGGGGGTGGGTGGGGGGGGGGGGGGGGGAGAGATGGTAATTAGAGAGGGGCGTTTGTTAGAGAGAGGTGTTTATTTCATTTCTCTGCAACGACTTCTGGTTGGAACAAAATTTATATTACATCCATCAACATGATCAAATGTAAAACTCGTTTCATTCATGTCTTGATCTGAATAGATTTCTTTAGGCTGGTTCTCATATAATCGTCCCGGTCGTCCCGGTCGTCCGAGTCGTTTCAAAAAGTGTACGGACGACCGGGATGATTATATGAGAACACTTCTGAGACGATCCGGGACGATCGCAAACGACCCGGACGACTGGGACGATCGCGGTCGCTTGGATAGAACTGTGTTCTATCCGGACGACTGGAACGATCGTGAATAATCGGGGACGATCATTTGAGAACTACTCTCAGGCGACAGGGACGGCTGAGGCGATCGAAGCGACCCAAATCTACCCCAGAATGCAGTATTATTGCCCAAAACATGTTGTCGGACACAGTTTACGACTGCGCTATTGACGTTCGAGACGACCGGGACGATCATATGAGAACCCAAATCGCTTGAGTCGTCCCGATCGTCTGAGTCGTTTGCAAAAAAATTTTGAAACGACTCGGACGACCGGGACGACCGGGACGATTATATGAGAACCAGCCTTTTGTACCGATTGCTTACATTAGAGATGGGCATTTATTAGAGATCGAGAGATAAGTTTATTGAATTTTCCCACGTTTTAAGGGAGAGCCAGTAGGGCGTTTATTAGCGAGGGGCGTCTGTTAGAGACAGGGCGTTTATTAGAATTAATACGATAACCATATAAGTCACAAACTTGGCGAGGAAATGAGCAAATCACATTGCTTTCAGCCAAGAATGAAAGGAAAATCGGTATATATCATTTAATACAAAATGTTTTCCCTCAAAACTAATCAAAAGGACCTTTATTTAAGTTATAAATCTTCTTTTCCTTTTTGTAGCGATGAAGTTGCAGAAAATATCAGCAAATAACAAGAAAGCTATTTATTTCTCTCTAAATGAAACAACTTACTCAGCGGAAGAGGGTAGGGCGAGTATTTCCATACCCTCAAAAATATTCAAGGGACAAGGTAAAGTAAAGTTGATTGATTGCACATGCGCTGAAATACAGAATTTTGACCAAAGAAAGCAGGATTCTTGGGCCGTATTCACGAAATCCTACCTAAGATATACATTGTATCTTAAGATATAACTAAAGAGAAAATTTAGGAGCTTCCTAAGATATGTCCTAAGTGCTATTCACGAACGATATCTTATGACCATCCTAAGGTAAGCGTAAGTTAGCAGTCTTCTAAGTTTAATAGTTGCGGGCAGTTATCGATTGGTAAAAGTAAACCAATCAGAGATAGTGGCGCGCTCTTATGAATACTAATTTATGAAAATTATGTAATGGATATTTTGTATTGTGTAAATTGTTGTTACAATGACAATACAACCTTTATTTCATCTCGAGTTCAAGGTAGCAAAAACTAATAATATCTTCGTTCATGGTCAGTAGCGAAAGCAACAAACAAATCCATCATCATTTTGATAAGGTCTACTTCGATATTTCTTGTACAAGGGCTTATTTTCACGAAAAAAGGAAATATCAGTAACTCTGCAACGAGAAAGAAATTAACACACAGACGACCGCCCGGGCGAACTTTGCAAAACTGAATGAACAATTTGAGTGTAAACACTTCGGCTATATTATAAACAAGAAAGACAATGAAGGTTTTCCTCTTTAATATATTACAGTAAAACCGTTTTCATCGAAGTTTATTAGACAAGAGTTCTCGAGAAGAATCGTCAACATTACCAGTTTTTCTTTTAAACAATTCATTTTCCCCTTCGAATTGGCGCGGCCAAAATAATTGCAGCGTTCGCATCATTATAAATTCGTTGAGCATAATTTATGATTCCCTATAGAAAAGAAAAGCAGCTTGATGTTTTGGAAAGGTTTCTTCAGAGAGATTTTCATTGAAAGAGCTTTACATCATGTAATTAAAAAAAAAAAAAAAACTAAGTTTACTGCAGGATTTCCCCGCCGAGACACCGCTTCACAAAACGCGCCGCACAAAGATTTTATTACCGGCCGGAGAAAATATTTGAAAAACTATTCGTATCAAGGCAGTCATTTTTACAAAGGACCGGAAAAGACTAAAAGCCCATGGTAAACAAAGCTACTATTCCTGAGACTGCCATACGATGCGATTGGCGGGCAAATTCTAGTCAACCGCACAACAATTTTACCTGTTGACCGAAACTACA
Organism: Cladopsammia gracilis; assembly: GCA_022457155.1. Classification (NCBI taxonomy): domain Eukaryota; kingdom Metazoa; phylum Cnidaria; class Anthozoa; order Scleractinia; family Dendrophylliidae; genus Cladopsammia; species Cladopsammia gracilis. The sequence goes on along the minus strand of JAJGOT010000760.1, from coordinate 188,742 downwards.
GCGAAATAAACTAGGTCAAATGAATTAAATTGCTTTATAATAAACCTCTTTTACCGTGGCGAAAAGTCAGTTCCGACTCGCGTGAAGCTTGCGGACTGGATTAAAAAGTCGTAATAAAAGTGCTGAAGATTTTAAAAACAAAGGTGCGAAAAGCGAAAATCACGATTGAGAAAAGTCAGAAAAGGCGCGCACTTGTGTCGTCTTGCAGGTCAAGTTTCATTTAGCGCCAAGTTGTGTTTTCGCGGGAACAAAACTGGTGACTTTTGAAGGCATAAAATAAATTCAAAACAGCAGTGAAAGTTATAAAACACCACCATTCTAAGCTTGGTTTATTAACAGAAATGAAATGAGCTCACCTTAGCAAAGTTGACAATTTTTTCTTGCGTTACGCGTTACAACAAAGCCGGTTCGGCTGTGTATTACAAGTCTTGTGCTATTTAAAACTATCATCAATGATTTGTTTTGCAATTATGTTGTAGCAATCTCGTCGTGATATAGCAAAATGAAAAACATCCTGTACTTGCTGAGCCAAGAGTGCACGTGCAAAGTTCAATAATATTCCATATTTTTTTTGCAGTAGAATTGTAGGCACAAGTTTGTTTTGATAGTATCAGAACCTATACTGCACAAACAATGTTTCTCAAACCATCCGTTTATCCAGATCGACCGCCAAAATATTTGTAGTGAGTATTGAAATCAAACGCTGTCCCGAAATAGTTCTCAAACGCGCAAATCCATGAACTTGCAATCAGGGCGTTTAGAGCCAAATCGGAGCAACGCAAATTTGGACCGGTCGGTATGTCATGATCAGCCATAAACTGAAGTGTGTCAGTCAAAAGCAAGTTGAGTATTTGTGCAACCTTACTGACTGACCAATGGGTGAATTTGCTGTCAGTTTGTGTCATTCATGGTGGAGTGAAACGTTTTCTTCCTGGCCATGACAGCAATAAGGTCTAGCCCTTTATTTTTCGCACCCCTCCCGTGTTCCGTGACTCACGCTTCGCTTTCAACTTCAGGGGGGAGGGGGGGTTGGGTGTCGGTGGTTCTTGTCCATGCTTAAAATGTTTTCCTTTAGCCGTGTCGCTGCAGGGATTTTTTTGCCAAAAAAGAACAAAGCTACAAATTGGGCTTTCGCAGTTTCAGGATTTTTTTTCTTGGCTGAGTTGCTTGCAGGATATATATATTTTAAAGATCACCTAAACACCCCCCTCCCCTACGCAACCTAATGGTTTCCCCCAAACGTACTTGTTCTACAGATCTGATTGCTGGCAGTGTGCTAGCCTGTTCCAGACGTTCAGATAAATAGGGGAAGGCGTGAAGAAAAGCGAGCGAAAAAAAAAGCAGGGAGATTGGAGAGAGCATTTTTTTCGTTCGCTTTTCTTCGCGCCTTCCCCAACTATTCGCGCTTTTCCCACTATTTGAACGCCTGGAACAGGCTAACAGTGTGCCAGTCACAAGGGAGAGAACGTTTCACTCCACTATGAATGACACACAAACTGACAGCAAATTCACCCACTGGTCAGTAAGGTTGCACAAATACCTTATTATAGGAATATAACGAAGCATGTTAATAACGCTCACAAAATTTACGCGTCATAAAATTAACGCGAATTTTCCAAAAGTTATGTTTACATACACTTAATTAATGCGAATTTCCGTGCGGTATGTTGCATAATTAAGACGTGAATTTAATATTTTTCGCACTCATTTCGTTAGAAAACAACTACGTCCAACAACAAAATTTACTCTTTATTTTCGGCAAAAACATAAGATACTAAGGCATGAATGGATCCAGGGTTGGAATGCGCCAGGCCTTCCTGGCGCTTTCTACTTCCTCCGTTATTCCTGCAGCTTTCCATCCATTCAAGATGATTTTCCTCCCCTTATCGCCTTGCAGGAATTCATATATACTCATAAGTAGCTTGGCGTGGATTGCCTTCAGTCTTGAAAGCTTCAGGTCCACCTCGATTGTGGTGACATCTCTTTGCGGTCTTTCTCCAATGTTTCAGTGATAGTGGATGTAAAAAAGTCACTGAAACCACGCTTCTCCATCTTCTTGACAGATGCGTTTGTTGTTAGATCCAAAGGCTGCAACAGATGAATCATGTTCTTTGGTACTGCGACAACGTTTATGTTCAGCCTTTCCAGCTCGCTCAAGACTTTATCTGTACTTTGTGCCTTGAACGCATCCCATACTAGCAATGCCTTTTGAGTTTCAGGGAGGCCTAACTCTTCTTTGACTTAAGTGATATACGGGTAAATTATTTTATTTACCAGAGCCATTGTTTCGGCTTCGTTACTCCAGTGCTTTTCATTGTAATTCAAACAGAACCCGGCTGGAAATTTGACATGCGGCAGTGAACGGCTTGTCTTACCAGTGTAAATGAGTTGGAATGGTAATCTTTGTCCACTTAACGTTTCCGCCAAAGTAACAGTAATTCCACGTTTGTCATTACTCCCTTTTCTGGATACATGCTTTGAACTCTTCTCTGCCATCGTGACGTTATCCGTCGGTACGAACTGTAGACGGTGTTTGGTCAACATTTAGAATAAGTTCATCGGGAATTACATCTTCAACTATAGCGTACACTATATCACGACTGGTTTGCAGTTGCTGGGCAAACAATATTGCCAGGAACCATATTTCCTTCTACTGTCGGACATATTCCAATAGGATTGAGCCGATATAATTGGCACGCACTGCAGAGAGAAGCTGTCACAAAAGGAGAGGTCACAGCGATAAAATATAAGCCATCTCCACTTGTTCAAGGTGGATTAGAAATACCTATTGCGATGACTGTGAAATGGGATGACAAAAATGCGATAGACATTTTGCGCAAGAAAGTTGAAGAAGTGAGTTATCCCCTCGGAGAAGACGATCGCTACACTGATGAATCTAAGGACATTTTGAACTTAATATTAAATGATGATGCGTCAACCGACTCTGACGGAGACGTAGAGGAATTGTAACTTTGCTTATAATAAAGGTGTCTTTAAATAACGATGCTTTCAATTAACGTCATTTTAATTAACAAAGAGGTAAATTAAGATACATAAAATTAACGCGAATTTTTGAAATTCGCGTTAATTACATGCATTGTTAATTTCCTATAATAAGGTACTCATAACGTGCTTTTGACAGACACACTTCAATCATAACTGATCATGACACACCGACCGGTCCAATTTGGCTCTAAACGCCCTGATTGCAAGTTCATGGATTTGCGTGTTTGAGAACTATTTCGGGACAGCGTTTGATTTCAATACTCACTACAAATATTTTGGCGGTCGATCTGGATAAACGGATGGTTTAAGAAACATTGTTTGTGCAGTATAGGTTCTGATACTATCAAAACAAACTTGTGCCTACAATTCTACTGCAAAAAAATATGGAATATTATTGAACTTTGCACGTGCACTCTTGGCTCAGCAAGTACAGGATGTTTTTCATTTTGCTATATCACGACGAGATTGCTACAACATAATTGCAAAACAAATCATTGATGATAGTTTTAAATAGCACAAGACTTGTAATACACAGCCGAACCGGCTTTGTTGTAACGCGTAACGCAAGAAAAATTTGTCAACTTTGCTAAGGTGAGCTCATTTCATTTCTGTTAATAAACCAAGCTTAGAATGGTGGTGTTTTATAACTTTCACTGCTGTTTTGAATTTATTTTATGCCTTCAAAAGTCACCAGTTTTGTTCCCGCGAAAACACAACTTGGCGCTAAATGAAACTTGACCTGCAAGACGACACAAGTGCGCGCCTTTTCTGACTTTTCTCAATCGTGATTTTCGCTTTTCGCACCTTTGTTTTTAAAATCTTCAGCACTTTTATTACGACTTTTTAATCCAGTCCGCAAGCTTCACGCGAGTCGGAACTGACTTTTCGCCACGGTAAAAGAGGTTTATTATAAAGCAATTTAATTCATTTGACCTAGTTTATTTCGCTGTAGTTTCGGTCAACAGGTAAAATTGTTGTGCGGTTGACTAGAATTTGCCCGCCAATCGCATCGTATGGTAGTCTCAGGAATAGTAGCTTTGTTTACCATGGGCTTTTAGTCTTTTCCGGTCCTTTGTAAAAATGACTGCCTTGATACGAATAGTTTTTCAAATATTTTCTCCGGCCGGTAATAAAATCTTTGTGCGGCGCGTTTTGTGAAGCGGTGTCTCGGCGGGGAAATCCTGCAGTTAACTTAGTTTTTTTTTAAATTACATGATGTAAATCTCTTTCAATGAAAATCTCTCCGAAGAAACCTTTCCAAAACATCAAGCTGCTTTTCTTTTCTATAGGGAATCATAAATTATGCTCAACGAATTTATAATGATGCGAACGCTGCAATTATTTTGGCCGCGCCAATTCGAAGGGGAAAATGAATTGTTTAAAAGAAAAACTGGTAATGTTGACGATTCTTCTCGAGAACTCTTGTCTAATAAACGTCGATGAAAACGGTTTTACTGTAATATATTAAAGAGGAAAACCTTCATTGTCTTTCTTGTTTATAATATAGCCGTAGTGTTTACACTCAAATTGTTCATTCAGTTTTGCAAAGTTCGCCCGGTCGTCTGTGTGTTAATGTGAGACAAAAAGGTTCTACATACTATAGGTTCGTCAAATAAAATGTTTTGGTACCGGCTCTTCTTTTATCGGCCGAATTCATTCCGAGTGCAAAATAAAAAAAATCGCCGACATTTTTGAACCCTCGACATTTTCCCTCGACCCTCGGCATTTTACCCTCGACCCTCGACATTTTACCCTCGACCCTCGACATTTTACCCTCGACCCTCGACATTTTACCCTCGACCCTCGACATTTTACCCTCAACCCTCGACCCTCGACAAAAACCTACACTCGGTCCTAAGTTCAGGAGAATAAAATAAGACATGTCTTAAAATAGGAGGTCTTCGTGAATACCACTGAGTTATCTCCTAATTTATATCTTAGGAGGCTCGTTGGACTTAGGATGCTTTCGTGAATACGGCCCCTTAACGTTATTTTAAAAATACCGCTTTCACGAGTCACAAATCGCCAAAATAAACACAGAAAAACAAGGTTAAACAACAGCAGTAATTTTGAGAGTTTTTTTTTTTCATTTTTATCAGTTTTAAGAGCCGTAAAATTCGCCTTTATTGAGACAAGCTTTATAAACAGACATCATTACAGATGCACAGTACACCACACAAACAGAGGATGGTAAGCCTGTGGCTAATATCGCTATATATACCAAAGACAGTTTTCAAGGGGCCCAATCGCTACATTCATTTGGGCTGAAAAGACTGTTATTTTCGTGTTGCACTTTCTTTAGAAGCTGTTGTTGTAAGCATTCTTTATAATGGCATCACGCAATGGGTCCCTGATGAAGAACATGTTGTACTTCACGGGTGAGTTTATTTTAATTTTCGATCTATTGATTTTTGTGGCGGCCTATTAAACTTAATTGTACTTCATGAAATATTTTCGCTTGCGTGTGTCTGGTCAAAATGCGTCACGCGCCGTGTAATATGCCCCGACTAAAACTGAGGCATATGATATTTCGCAAGTGATATCCTTCAGGCGGCTCAATGAGATGAAAGACGTTTTCAAAACATCAAAGTTGAAGAGTGTTTTATAGTTGTGATAAACCAGAACAAGATTCTAAGATCGTGCTTCGTTCAGCTTGGCGAAAAGTGAAAACGATAAAAACGCCATTACGCAAATTTCACAAACAAATAAAGCTTTGCAAATATGTACTGATATTTGTACTTCCTCGAGGCACTCATTTTTCCCTGAGCTTTGCTTTCGGAAAGCTGCTAACTGTTTGCTTCTTGCAACAGAATATGTCCGCTGACAAACATGTGATACATATAATCCCCCTCCCCCCAAACACCATCTTAAACGGTTATTGCGAAAGTGATTTATAATTAACATTAATCTGATCTAAAATATTGAAATAGTTTTCTCTTTTTTATGTACAACAGTCAAAGATAAAAGAAACTGAATGTTTGGGCGGCCATAACAGAGAAATTAAAATGTATTCCATTTGCGTAAAATTATCCAAGATTTCATTCTTGAATAAATGACTTGAAAGTTGGACAGGGAAATATGAAACTTTTTTCTAACACTCTTTCATTTTAATTCACAAGACGTTTTAAGTTGTTAAGTATCATTATCTAATTATCCATTTTGTTTTTGCGTTTCTTATTTCCTTAGCAAAGCGCTTACGAACCTCGAGCTTGGAAGCCGAATCATGGCCAGCACAGTAGATCCCAGGCCTTCTGGTATTCTGCAAGAAAACGTCACATTTGTATTAAGTGACAACAAGGTAATAGACCTTTTTACCTATAGGGTGGCCATATTGATTTTCCCACTTAATCCATGCCATTAATTAATAACAAGGGAATATATTAATTTCAGTTGTCATTATGGGATGCCCAGGGGAGGGGAGGGGCAAAATCAATATGGCTGCCGTATCTCATATCGATATTATTATTATTATTATTATTATTATTATTGTTGTTGTTAACTCCTTTGTATTTGTTTACTTAAAATTACTAGGAAATAAAAAAAGAAGACAAGCTGCATTGTGTCTTTTGGGACTTCGCAGTTAAGTACGTCTAACAAAATTAAATATAAGTTGTTTTTATTGAGCTCAGTTTGTAAAGCATCACACAAGCATTGCAAAGGTCATAAGTTAAAGTTCCGCTAAAGCCTTCAGAATCAGTATTTCAATATCGTTATCGCATAGACTGAGATCATAATTGGAGATTTCTTCTTTTCTTTGTTGTTGAATAAAACTTTGGAGTTGTACTTGTTATCTCGTTAATGCGCATGCGCATTAAGCGAGATTTCGGAGTTGAGTACGAAAAAGGGACAAAAGTTGTTAACAAAATTTTGTGGACTTTTGTCCGGGGGGGTTTCTTGTTCCTTCTTTATAGAAGCTATATTAGGGCAATGAGGATATGGTTGGTTAAACCGGTTAGGATTAAAAGAAGGGCGTCACATACTGCCACTAAAATGTTTGGGGAGCACCCCCGGACCTATTGTTAATTTCCCTAGGGTATTGGGATGTCAGAACTTGTCATGAACTTGTCATATCTCACATTACGTTACCGCAAAGGTATTAGTCCTTCTTAAATTTCGATATCTCACGTTACCTATCAGTTTCAATCATTTGTCGTAAAGCCATTATAGCTACTTTAAAAGGGTAAAAATAGGTCAAATGCGTTTTCTTGGGAAACGTAGTTTGAGAATTTCACGGTGTATTTTACTAATGGAGACGTTATAAGAAAGTTAAATGGGACAGGAAAGTTTGTGTTTTAATATGAGCGGTATGTCAGAGCAAAATAGCATGAACTTTGCGTTTTTTTCTATTCATTGCTATTACGGTTTGATTGTGGTCAGAACTTGTCATGAACTTGTCATATCTCACATTACGTTACCGCAAAGGTATTAGTCCTTCTTAAATTTCGATATCTCACGTTACCTATCAGTTTCAATTATTTGAACAAAAAACCTTTACATTACGATACAGTATAGCACGAAATTATCTCTACATTATTATTATTGTCTAATATTTTAAAACCAAATCTAAATTTATCTAAATTATAATATTTCTCCTCCCCGTTAATAGTAAAATACTGTCTCCCTACCTCCCTCCATTCGACATTACACCAACCCATTCGACGGCCTTCTGACAAACATTTGCGAACAGGTTTATCTATTAGTTTTCGTAGTTCCGTCCAGATCCCATCAAAGGTAATAGTAGGACTAAATGACGATTTGCAAAACTTAATACAGCTATTTTTATAGCTAGTAGTATGCACCCCTAAATGATGAGAAATATATAAATGTCTTTCCAAGTTCACTCGCGAATCAACAAGATAGTACATGCTTCTAGCCAAGCCCCTCACAAATGCACAGAACAATACAGATCTCTAATCAAACTTCGGACAAACATCCGTCAATCAAAAGTACAGACAATACAATGGTAAACAATTCTTAAATACTCTGTGCACAACGACACCCTATGTGTTATTAAACGTTGATATACTTTTTCAAATTTCCCAAAAAATAATCCCTCTTTTCACTTACAAATCTAAACTTAAACAAAACCTCATCATTAATTTCATTTTGGAGGTCATTAAACACCAGCCTGCACACTAAAATATTTCAGTTTATCGAAACTGTTATCAACTTATTTCAATTCTTTGCAAGTCATCAAAAATTAAAAGGAAAAAAAATTCAAGACATACCTTTTAAGTCTAATTAGCACGTCATTAACTCTACTCATCTCACATCACTAACCGCAAAACAGCCACTGTATTAAACTCCTCAAAACGTTAAAAAAGCAAAGTACAGCTTTTCTATAGTCAAAAACACATCTTACACAATACAGAATCGTAAACGCGTTTTGACTACATAACTCTCTTCAGCAACAACTTAGAGATCAAAAAATTCATTCACCATTCTACCATAAGAAAAATCGATTAACACCTCTCGAACAAAAATAGATCTGCCGAAAAACTGATAACATTTACTTATTTTAAATCACTAAACACGCACGGAAATTTAAAACAAAATTAAAATACATTTATAAGACGAAAATAAATTGAACAATTCCACAAAAACCTTACTTCACAGATTTCTCAAATACAAACGATGTCGTTACCCTAAGTACAAAATACGTCTTCAATACTTACGAACGACATCATACCGGAAATACACTTACCCACCCATCTACAACAACACGAAATATTAAAAAAGCGGAAAGAATTTTAAACTAAGCAATTTAAACGATACTTCCGACAAGAAATCTACTTAAATCGCAATTGATCTTCATTTAAACAAACATGCGCAATTTGTTATTATTCAAACTACCACACAATATCTTTTCAATTTTCAAACTCCTCAATATATCCAACACAACTACCCGCTTGTTGTCACGTCAAACAATACTAAAAAACCAACATTTTTTTTGCCACCCTTAAACACGCAAATTGTATGTCATTGTTGTCATACTTTGTTCTCATAAATTGTGTATAATTAACTCTAATATTCCAATGAACTAAAAAACAACAAGACATATGATATAAAATCGAGTACTTCTATATAGAGTCGTACAAAACCACGCAAAGCGACCACAACCGACATCAGTTTGCCGAACATTTTTGACAGAAAATCGTTGACAAGTCATTAAAGTGTAAAACCCCAAACATGCATTACATCCTTTTAACTCCAATTAGCACGTCATAAACACTTCTCATCTCGGATTACTAACCACAAAAGAGCCACTGTATTAAACTCGCCAAAAACTTATGAAATCAAAATACAATTTTTCTATACTCGACACATCTTACACAATACAGAATACTAAACGCGTTTTCCAAATATTACTCTCTAAAGTAACAACTATAGAAATCGAATTAACACCTCTTGAATAAAGACAGACCGCCTAAAAACTGATAAGATGTAACTATTTTAAATCAATAAACACACACGGAACGACCAGTAATCTCTTTAAATACCAATTCATCTTCATTTAAACACAAATACCCGATTTATTATTTATCAAATCACCATAGAATATCGTTACAATTTCCAAGTGCTAAATAAATCTTACAGAACTGCCGGTTTTTCTTTATGCAAACAATATCGTTACACTGCTCTTAATAACGTCACTTAAACAACGCCGCCAGGGTCTGACTAGAAGCCTATCTGCACGCTATTTTCTTCTTTTTTTCTTTTAAATCAATAAGAGGGGGACATTGGAGATTTGCGCTGTTACGGTGTTGCTCATTTTTTTATGCGGTGTTGCGGTGAATAAAATCCCAGCTTGCGGTGTTGCGGTGATCTCAAACCCTACGGTGGCGATGTTTACACTTTACAGTCTGCGGTGTTCGGTGCAGCAAAATTATCTGCGGTGTCGCCGTTTCCTGTTTGACTCTAAATTTAGCCTCTATATGTTATTTACTCCGTACTTATTTTTGAAAAGCACGCACCATTATGTTAAATTTGTAACAAAAAACAGTACAATACTGTCTAGTTAATCTTAAATACTCTGCTGGTCGCCAATCCTAAGCCTTTTTCATGGTAACTTGACAAAAAGATATATTGCGGTGACGGTGTTTCGTCGACTTTTCTTGCGGTGATGCGGTGTTCCGTAATTTATTTTGGCGGTGTTGCGGCGATTCAGAGCCCCCCAATCTCCCCCTCCAATAACACACTGTAAATTCAAAAGTGCTGTTCTAGCCCCAAAATTAGGGCTGTTTCGGGCGAGTCCAGAATGGTACCATTTTTGGGGCTAATTTAGCCCTTCTAAAATGGAGCTGTTTGGATCTAACCGGGAGCTGTTTTGGACCTAAAGTGGAGCTGTTTTTGCCCAATTGCACCAAAACAGGGCAACAATGTGGGCTGAATCAGGCCCATTAATGTCCAAAATGGCCCCATGAAGGGCTGAATTAGCTTTAATGACTCAGAGCCGATTCAGCATTTGGGGCTGAAACAGCTCTTTTGAATTTACAGTGTGTGTACATCTATTTTAATTTTGAAACAAAAGAATACAAAGAGATACTCTGTCAGTGAAAAATGATTTATTAAAATCAAATACACATTGTAAGATGCTTGTTTCAGCCACAAAAAAGTTTGTCATTGTTGTAATAATTATGATAGTTACTACAATACTTGCTAGGACTTGAATCTGATCTTGTAGGTAACAATTAAGTTAAGGGAAGAACACAGGGTGCCAAGATTCACAAGGAGAGTCCTCAATGACAAAAAATAAGGATTTGTATGGGATTTTATTGTGAGTTTGATAAAATTTTCTATGAAATTATCAATAAACAGCCATTAAAATGTTTATGTTATCAAACTCACGATAAAATCCACTAGACACCCTTAGATATTTTTTTGTCATTGAGGACTCTCCGTGCGAGTCTGGGCTCCCTGTGACTAGGGCTAAAATCATGTTCGGGTTACAATTTAGCCAGGGTTTGGGTTACGGTTAGGGTTAGGGTAACAATAATTAGCTAGGGTTACGCACAACGTTTCTTGTGCTTCTGCTTATTAAACAAGAGGAACCAGATTTCATTGTTAAAGGGGCTTAAATGTCACCATTTTTGGTGTTAGCTAAAATGTATTTTTATATCAGTGGAAACACAAAAATAATGGTCCAGTTTTGTTTAAAATTGCTTTACGAGTATAATGAAACTATAAACAAGTGTCTCTGACTACAGATGGCCGGGATGGAAATGGATTGCAACTTGAAAAAATTGGCCAATGTTTTCAAGTTTGTTCAATGTGTTTTGGAAAATTTGGTAAAAACTGATTATGGTTTATTCTTTCCACAAGAATTTACTTGATATCTTGTTCTTGGTGTTCTAAGAGCATTTCGTGTTTGAAGTAAGATGCTCAGCTTTAATTGTAGTATGGTCTGAGACAAAAACATAAAACCGCCATGACATAGCCCCTTTAAAGTTTACCTGAATATGATTATAAAATTTACCTAATACAAGTGTTATACAGGAAAACCACTTTCTTGCTAGAAATACCTATAAAATAAGGATGAAAAAATATATTAAGTACATATATTAAGAACAACACAATTTGTTTTATATACAGCTCATTTATAGTATAAATATTATACATAAGTGCAAGCAGGGCAATCTAGCTTGTCAGTTCAGTAATGAAAAACCCTGTCAGGCTGGGTTATTTTAAGAATGTGTTGATAATTCTGGCAAAATAAAACAGGTACATTCTGACAAGATAAAACAGATACATAAAGAACAATCAAGAACGTGAAGTACATTTAAAGGGCTTATATAAGCAAGCAAGCACGCAACTTCCAATAAATAAAACTTTTTGGGGCACAAAATGATAAATTTAAAGGCACAGAAAGGCAGGAAACCATTAACGTGTCACTAAATAAAACTGTATTGTTTTGAACTTTTTTAAAATCAGCTTAGTAAATCGGAATATCACAAAATATAATGTGATAATGACCCACTGTGATCACTGTGTTGTGATTATTATATGCCAGGATTACATAATGTAAGACTGATGAAGTTACTAACTAAAAGGACACGTGTGTGTATGCAACTGCGACAAGTCGAACTAGAACTGATATATTGATGTAGTCGAATTGTTACGAGAATTGTGATTAAAGCAAATATCATTGGATCTATTGTAGCCTGTTTCAGGTACAACGAACCTTTAGCAGAATTGAAAGGTCGAGAAATGACAAAAGTAATGCAAGCAAATCACAGTCAATAGTCAATATTGAATACCTTGAAAACGAAACTACATGTAATAAACACAAGCATGTTTCTACTCACAATTCAAGCAATATATAAGACGTGTTCTTCTGAGGTTGTCTGGTTCCAGTTCGATTTAACAACACTCTGGTGGTTTTGATATTGATTTCACGCTGCAAGGTACAGATTGTTGGAAATATAATTGAAAATGACTTTTGTAGCAAGTTAACACAGCAAGACCCAGCTGGAATTGAAGTCAAACGTTACCTTTCTGCGATCGATCGTACCTGTTCTCATTTCTTCTGCATGTATGGTTCAGCTGGCTTCATGCACATCTGCAAACAGAACAATGCACTTGGTTAAACCTCTGTGTGCTCGCTATGCATTCTGGGTATCACAGGTCAAATTCGCGCGCGAAACCATAACGATCTCCTATAATAAAACCATTTATAAGTCTCGGGCAAGGAACAAATCCGAACACAAAACTTTGCTGACTGCTTGTTGACATGCCCAAACTCACAAAAATATACTTGTTTCCTCGCTCAAGACTCTTCACGGCTTGCAAAGTTGGGCAGAGTCGTTAAGCACACACCGACGCGACATCGATGGTCACTCGTTCAAGCTTTAAGCTCGGTTCGTTGAACAAAAAGCGCCCAAGTAAGTCTTCCTGAACTTAATGATGTCCCAGACACTTTGCAAACAGTGGAAACTAAATTTATTGCCGTTATTTGGCATCAAATGTCGTGATTCTACCGCACGATTCGCTCAGCTCAGTCAAACGACCTCCACACAGGACCAGGATCGTTCGAAGGAGGGTAAGAGAGAGCATGCGCGTAGATTTCAAATGTCAGCACCAGTGCTATACGCGGACAATGTGGTGTCATGCAATCGTGTAACGCAAACAAACTGAGAACTTTTAGACGATTAAAATAAATAGAATAATTTTTAATTTACCTTTATCGTTTCATCCTGGCTGTTATCATGTAGTCATATGTTTTATCTAAGATAGACAATTTTTTTTGGTTAGTATAAGGTGAGGTAAGGTTATGGTTGGGACACACTGTAAATTCAAAAGTGCTGTTTTAGCCCCAAAATTAGGGCTGTTTCGGGCGAGTCCAGAATGGTACCATTTTTGGGGCTAATTTAGCCCTTCTAAAATGGAGCTGTTTGGATCTAACCGGGAGCTGTTTTGGACCTAAAATGGAGCTGTTTTTGCCCAATTGCACCAAAACTGGGCAACAATGTGGGCTGAATCAGGCCCATTAATGTCCAAAATGGCCCCATGAAGGGCTGAATTAGCTTTAATGACTCAGAGCCGATTCAGCATTTGGGGCTGAAACAGCTCTTTTGAATTTACAGTGCATGACCACAAAATTAAATCAAATAAATTGCCACTTTTAAACTCTATGTAGTTTACCACTGAAAGAAAACAAACTGCTCGTAGTCTAAACGAACATCTCTGTAACAGGCCATTCTGTTCTAAAAAACAGATCTTTCTTACTTCACCCACTACACTTCCCCCCCCCCCCTCCCTACACAGTAGGCAGCAGATACACTTGGACTACAATGGCTCGTGGAAGGCACGACGCACACGACACCTGTTTTCTAATCCTTAAGTATCCAACTAACCAATATTACATAGACTTTAAAGACAATTGAAGACTGACCATTGCGACAAAAATCATCTACCGATCTAACAACTAACAATTTTATTCACACAAAACGACAAACAGTGGAAAGCCAAATTCAACGCATATTATCAGCCATCATATCACTACAGCACCTGTCTTTTTAAACGCAAATCACTGTCAAATCTTATCATTAAAACCACTTTCCTCAGATCCCCTTCCGCTTTGCGGTGGCCACCCGCTTAGCGCTCGTCTGAAACGCATAAAAAAAAATAAAGCCTGTTCTGCAGGCTAGCCATTCGACTCTACAACAACCGCAAGTATATCCTACTGCAACTACCAATTTGCCTTACCGCAGTTACCAAGTAATTATACTTACATGGAAACAATGTGCCGCGATCACGAATTGTTTTCGGTGATCGCGGAATGTTGTACACTGTTCTATATGTGCTCTTCGCTACGAATTTCTACGCGCACCAACGACCTCAGAGCTAGAGGTCTACTTGCATATATATATATATATATATATATTTATAGCAACAAAAGGGATTTCAAGCGATACAATTTTACATGAAATTGTTGAAATCGAAACGCGTTCTTACAATGTCTTACGGTAGCAAACACTCCTATCACAAGTGGCCCTTACGAACCACATGAAACCGCGAATCCTGTCAGTTGTGAAATAGCCAGCAGTGGCCTGTTTGAACCAAGATTATTAAATTATATAATGAGATACCATGAAATTTCACCTTCAAAACCATTGATTTCATTCATTAAACTTACAAAAACTGTTTATTAAAACTTTGATAGCAAATCTTAGAACAATATCTATAATTCTTCGATATCCCGCGTGACTATTTTTCACAATAAGCCGTGAAAGAACGGGAAGAAATCCGCCTGTCTTGCAACACACGTACGCCCAACAAAAATACTATCTTCGAATCTCCAAGACCATCCTTCAAACTGCTCCAGATTTGGTACATTTAGCCCTATGCAACGAAGATTTTAGTATAGACTGACTTTGAAAACCTTTCACACGCACAGTCCAATGGACTAACGTCAACTCCGTCACTCGCGCAATCCCATACTGTTGCGCACCGTTGATGTTAACCTCATTTTAGCGTCTTTTTTTGTCTCGCATTTCATGTGTTCTTTCAGCAATTAATACTAGTAATAATCAGAGATTAAGAGTACGTTCGACATGTTCGTTAAAAGCTGAATTGAAAGAAGCAGTATAGATGTCGATTCACACCATGCTAAATGTTTTTCTTCACCGCCACTTGAGAATGCAAGGAACTCGCGAACATTTTGCTGTGACAAGGAAGAAACAGCGTGACATTTGCGTTACTTTTTGTTTACATTTACATACATCATTGAATATTTCCCAAAAGCAGCAAGTTTCGGCACATGCGAAGTTCGACGTTTGAACCGGGCCATACACGATCTATAATAAAACTAAACAAAATCATAAAGAAATCGAATGTTATTTAGTAACATAGAAATCATAAGATAACCAAACAAAGGAACACCGCGATGCAGCCCTCTATATTTTTAATACTTGAAAATAGCAATAACGGTCAACAACAGCGAGCAAAACCATGCGCGCATAAGTTACGAGGAAGAATTGTTGAATCTAAAAAGGAAAAAAAATCGCAGCCAACCGTTATTTCACTTGCCGTATTACAGAGACCCATGAACTGTGTAGAGATCGACGCGGATCGACAGCCTTCATAAACAGACCCTGAAATGTCCGTGGATGATTTTCCAGGCTCCATTTCACTTGCTCGACTTTTTCCATCCATTGAAAAGCGTACAGTTGCTTTTATGCGCTGCATATATGAAAGCGTCCTTCTCCGATCGGCAGCAAGGGAGGCCAAAGTAGATACCATTTCCCGGCCGTGAATTTACCCCTGAAAAACACAAAAGCATCTTCCGGGGGGGGGGGGGGGGGGGGGGCTAATGGGATGTCCAAGCATGACAAAAAATCTCGATTTTTTCCGCTAGGAAATTGCACAGGATACCCAACACACGATAGAGGACATTCAACACGAAATTAAGATCGCGTTCGCAGACGAACGCAATTACCATGTACGTTTTTATATACGAAAGCTTTCAATTTCTCTAACTTTTCTCTCTGAAATACCGAACATGACAGGATCTAAAATTATCTGTCGACAATGAACATAACAGCGTCAATGTCTTTCCTGCTATTAATAAACAGTCACAGTAGGCTCAGCTATTTTACTTTTGTCTTTACAACGTTTTAATTTTCAGGATCCAACCTTTATAGCAGACAGTTGCGCCGAAAACGCAAACTACCTACGGCGGTCTGCCAGCATGTCCCCCCCACGAAATTTTCAAACTAGAACACTCAAAAACGCCATTTCCGTTTTTTTAGAATTAAAAATACTTTACCTAGCACACTTTTCAAAAAGCTCATAATCGTGGGAGCAAATCGCCCTAGTCCCCCTCATCACAGGTAGCGGACAAGAACTGCATGACAGTCTTTTGCTACCCAGTCCTATAGCAGTGACAGCGACCCACACTTCAAAACCCAGTACCAGTTCCCATTTATTTTTTTTAGCAAGACAAGTGACTGAGTACAATATCGCAAGTGTAGAAAACTGACCCTTTCTCATTACACGATGTTCACTACCATTCCATCACCCACATGCTCTGTCAAAATTACTACCTATTCCATTCAAAACCAATTACTAGAACTGCGCCCATAGCAAACGTGACCGACAAATGACCACGTGTTTACCATTTTCCCACCATTTTCACGTCAGCGAGAAAACTCCGCAGTTCTCTCAAAATTACTACCTATGCCATTGAAACCAATTACTATAACTGCGCACATAGCAAACGTCAACGAAAAATGACCACACGATCACCATTTTCCCGCCATTTTCACATCAAAATAAATAAAACAACAGACTGATACTTACCACAAACAAACACAAAAAAAAAACACTCTACCATTTCATTTGTCTTCATGGTTTGTTGTAAAACCAGAGAAACAAGACATCCTACAACTGACATTCTAGTCCATTCATCAAGACTGAGTCTATTCATCAAGATCACTAGAAAGCTAGCGACAACACAAAAAAAAACTCGATCACAGAATTCATATCAACATAATCACCACCCTTTACCCAAACACCAACTGACATTACCACACGACCCACACCATCACTCTCCGACACTTCTGCATTTTCGTCTTGAAAAAGTGGAGCACTAATAAGAGCAGATCCCCCAATGCTATACAGAAAACTTGTTAGCAAAGGGGCACAAGTTCTCCTCCTTTTGCAAAAAAAATAATAATAATAATAATAATAATGAAAAGTAAACACAAATGGCTACTAAAATAAAAGTGCGCCCATTTCGTGAACATAAATTTCTATTGGCTGATTTGCATCATGTGATGTTTTCATGTACGTATTTTAAGAAGACTTATTCTAAAGGTGCGCTACAACAGCATCTTTACAAAATAAAAAAAAGAACAATTGAAAAAGTTGGGTGCCTTTGATAGGTAAATATAGTTAAGAAGACAACACCACCTAATACCTTTGACAACAAACAGTCTTTTTTTTAATAACCTCGCATTATAACGCATTAACGAGATGGCTTTAAGAGCCCTTTGATTTTTACTCCCCTATTTTTGCAGATCCAAATTGAATGGGTCCTGGTCCAGCGAAGGATGCTCACTGGTCAAAAAACTCAAAAAGGAAATCACGTGCACATGTAATCACTTCACAAACTTTGCTGTTCTTATGCAAGTTGGAAGCAACAAGGTTAGCAAAAGTCATTTAACCGTTTTGTCTCTTTGGACATATATACCAGTAAACAGGTTTTCCCCTCAAAGCTAAGCTCGTTTTAGTCGGGTATAACAGTATGTTTTCTCTGATTGGCTAGCCTCATATTGCATGAGTAATTTGCACCTACGATGGCGTGAAACGCAAGTAGTGAATTTGTCTACTCAAGCAATTGACTGAGTTAGTGAGCAATGAGTGAGAAAAGGCAAATCCAGACTTGCGAATAAGGGAACTGACAGCAATGAAAAAGGAGGGAACCTGGGGTGAAAGAAAAAGGCGGAGGATGGAGGGTAAAAATGGTATAGGACGAAACAATTTTCCGGACCTCACGGCCTTATTTTCTTTGCAAAGTAAGAGGACAAGAAGAGTGACACCCCCCCCCCCCCCTCGAAGTATGCAAAAAGGTATCCTCTGCAATAGGTGCTCTGAAGTGCATTAGGTCTCTCAATCTACTGCAATACAAATTTATAACGCCCTAATCCAGCCCCATCTCGACTACTGTTTTCCCGTATGGGATGGGCTTAGTAATCAGTTGTGCGATAAACTGCAAAAAAAAAACAGAGCCGTGCAGCCAGGGTAATCGCGAAGGCTAATTACGAGACAAACTCCAACATACTCCTGGAAATACTGAAATGGGATAACACTCTCAGTAAGACGAAAACAGCAAAAGGCAGTTATAAATTACACAAATTACAATTTACGAAATTCGTGCGGTAAACTAACATTGCCCAAGCCACGCACCAATTATCTAAAGCGTAGCTTTAGCTACAGGGAGGCTCAGTTGTGGAATTCCTTACTACAAGATGTAAGAAACATCAAGTCAATAGGGCAATTTAAAAGTAAGTAAGTATACTAAGTATATTTGAATCTACGTTTTCTTTAATTCTGTAACAGGTTTCTTCAGACGATAAGAAGGCGTTGGAAGTCATTACTTACGTTGGCTGTGCCCTGTCACTTGTAGGAGAAGTTCTCACTATCATTGCATATTGCGCCCTCATGTGAGAACGCTGACTTTGAACATAACTTTTCTAATATTAATGCAAACACCACCATCAATCTTTGTGAACACTTTATTGTTTACGTGACTTGATGTTTCCATGGCAAAGAGTTATTTGTAAAGGCCTCGCGGTAGGTGATGAACAGAGACAATAAACATTAACAGAACACAACTTTTAGTCTTCGCTTCGATCGTCTACGTATCTGCACATGCCTCCTGCACATGTGCACCGCCACTAACAGGAACTGTGATACAATGTTACAGAAACCAGAAGTAGGACACTACAATATTGACAGCCATGTTTTTCGCAGTTTGGATTTTTTACCTTTTCCCATTTTTATACCATTTTAGCTTTACTTTATTGGCTTTTTATTGGACGGTTTTCTTAGGTTTGGAAATAATCGAGAAATCCAAGATGGCGGATCCGAGAAGGCGGCTGTTTAAACCTAATGACGCAATCCCCACGTCATTTGACGTCATCGTCTTGATTTGTGAACCTCAAAGGAAACAGTTTTGAATGTACTATATACCCTCCAAGTTTCATTGTCATGGTTTAATGCTCTTGAAGTTACGAAGAGATGGCATAATATGCCTCCCTCCCAGGCTCAGGAACTCAAAAAATCATTTTTCCAGTGGCAATGTTACTGTAACAATGGTTAACCCTGTATTTTTCCTTTTTGTAGGGATTTAAAAGAGGTGCAAATTCAAATTCGCTTCAACCTTGTGGTTGCCATAGCAATCGCTCAGATTTCCTTCCTTGCTGGAATTGATGCTTCAGAAACAAAGGTAAACTAAAGCAATATTGATTCCATGTTACTAAGATTCTTGGGCAACAAATTAATTTATTTAAAAAAATGCCCGCCTCAAAAACACGAGCGGACGTTTCTTCGCTTAGGTTCACCGCAAATGTTTTCTCGTTTAAGCACAATGGAAAGATATATTTCGGAAATCAATTTAATATGTAGCTATTTTTTATCTCTTCATCAGGGAGTGTGTGTTTTTGTAGCAGCGTTAATCCATTATTTCTATCTGGCTGGATTTGCTTGGATGCTATTTGAGGGTGTTTATTTGTATCTGATGGTCGTCAAAGTATTCAATACTGTGATTAAAATGCGTCTATTCTATGCAGTGGCCTGGGGTGAGTGTCATGCACCCAAATAAATGTTGATATAGTAAATGATATTCAACTGTTTACGTAAGGCAACTAAGGTGGCACGGTGGTGTAATGTTGATATAGTAATGATATTCAACTGTTTACGTAAGGCAACTAAGGTGGCATGGTGGTGTAATGTTGATATAGTAAATGATATTCAACTGTTTACGTAAGGCAACTAAGATGGCACGGTGGTGTAATGGTAAGCACATTGGACTGAATGTTGATATAGTAATGATTTTCAACTGTTTACGTTAGGCAACTAAGGTGACACGGTGGTGTAATGATAATCAACTGTTTACGCAAGGCAACTTAGGTGGAACGGTGGTGTAATGATATTCGACTGTTTACGTAAGGCAACTTAGTTGACACGGTGGTGTAATGGTTAGCGCGTTGCCGGACTTCAGATCTGAAGGTCGTCGAGTTGTTTCCTTAGACAAGAAAATTTACTCCACAATATCTCTCTCTACCCATGTTTATAAATGGGTACGGACGATGTAATGCTGGTGATAACCCTGGGATATGGACTAGCATCCTATCCGGGTGTGGGGCGGGGGAGAATCAATACTCCTATCTGCTTCAAGCTTCAGAAATCGGGTTAAGCTTCGGTCGTGTGGACCGATGACGTTGTTTCTATCTAATCATAGGCCTTTCTCTGTTGATTGTGGTATTATCAATTGTGATTGCCTCATTCCAAGATGGCGGAGTACACAGCTATGTCCATGGCGACTTGTGAGTAAACAACCCAATTATAAAGTTCCACCCAATCATTAAGTTCGACCCATTCATCACGTATAAATCACTCAACCGATTGTCACATCCATACATATCCCAGTTGCTCGATGTGTATGTATCATCAAACAGTACCTTAAGATCTTCGATGAAGCAACTTCTATCCGTTGGCAACGGCTCAAAATCTCTAAAACTAAAATTAGCAAAATGAAAGATGAGTCTCTCAAATTTTTACAAATTTGCTTAATGCAAACCTTGACGAAATTTTATCACTGATAGGGGTAAAAAAGACGCACATTGTGTTTGCTAGTTGTTGACACTCAATTCGTAGATATTGACAAAACCAAAGTTGAGTATAGCCAGGCCCTGCCTCTTTTATATCAGATAATTGTAATTAACTCAATTGGATAAAAAGATTCTATAGAGCAAAGTAGATCCAAGAAGTAGTTTTCATAAAAATTACAGGATTGTAAAGATGGAAGTGGATTACACTCCGTCAAATTTAATTTCGTGACAGGTGGATCAGAAACCAAAATTGCCGTTCTGGTGGAATTTTAAGATTCTTTTAGCCACAACTTTGTCTCTTTAGTTCATATTTCATTGCGTTCGTCACTTTTAACGATGTTTTTTTTCCTATTGTTTATTTCTCACCAGTATTAACAGTTTCAGAATATAGGGATGTCTTGTGTAAAAAGAAAACATAGAATGCATGATCGCTGCAATAAAGTGTTGAGAATAGCCGAATCTTGGCTTCCAGACCTAAATCAGTATTAACACTTGAAGTGAAACAAAAGAAATGGCAAACTGATTCTAACGGCAGAAAAACAGAAGCAGAAGCAAATAAAATGAAATAAAATAAAAGTGGAATATAATAGTGCCAAATATTTCGCTTTGCAAAACAAAGCTTCTTCAGGGGCTAGCACTATAAATGATTACAACTGTAAAAACGTTATACAGTTGTGATTGTAGTGCTGAATAAGCTCTGTTTTGCAAAGTGAAATATTGGGTACTATTATATTCCAATTTTATTTTATTTTAAATTATTTGCTTCTGCTTCAGTTTTTTTTTTTTGCCATAAGAATCAGGTTGCTGTTTCTTTTGTTTCACTTGGGTGAAAAGGCCTTTATTAATCCTATTTAAGCTTTAAAAATGAAATTGTTTGCTTTTGTTTTTATTTAGCTGCTGGGTTCCCTTCACCAATAACCTAATCTGGACGTTTGTTACGCCTGTTCTTGTTGTTTGCTTGGTAAGTTTCTACACCCAATGCAAAGAAATGTGAAGTGATTATGTCTCTATATAGCTAGAGTATAATCCAGAGTGTAAGCTTCTATTAATGAGAACTCTTGATAAAAATACACCCATTAGTTTACAATTGGCGCTATTCAGCCTAGGGCGCACTATGTCCCCATCGTTGCGAATTTCTATTTGTTGTTCATTTCACGTTTTTACGTTTTAATTAATGGACGATTTTGTTTGGTTTTGGAGAAATCGAGAAGTTCAAGGTGGGGTATCCAAGATGGTGGCAATGACATAATTCCCACGTTTTTGGAATCATTGTCCCATTTTGTGAGCTGCA
The DNA here is from genome assembly GCA_022457155.1 of Cladopsammia gracilis. Lineage (NCBI taxonomy): Eukaryota > Metazoa > Cnidaria > Anthozoa > Scleractinia > Dendrophylliidae > Cladopsammia > Cladopsammia gracilis. The sequence goes on along the minus strand of JAJGOT010000760.1, from coordinate 166,611 downwards.
AAGGAAACAGCTGTGGGTTTTGGACTTCCCATATACCCTCCAAGTTTCATAGCTTTAATGCTCCTATGTTACCGACAGCCTTCCCGTCCTAAGTTCAGAAACAAATGATAAGGCAAGAATAAATAGGGTTAAAGTCAGATCTGCTATTGAAGTATTGTCGATCAATTTAACCACAGTGACTAGTGCTTTTTTGAAGTTCAGATTTTAAACTAAAGCAAATGACAAATTCATGGCCTGAAAAAAATATTAATCGGGGACTTCGTTCCATCGTAACACCTCTCATTCTCTTTATCATTTATCAGATAAACTCCGTGATATTTGGTCGAGTTGTCCATGAAATTCTCACGATGCAGAGTGACGAAACGTCTGAGTTGGAGAGAGTGAGGCAATGTATCAAGGCATGCGTACAATTGTTTCCTCTTCTGGGAATAACCTGGGTGTTTGGTGTCCTGAGTGTCACGGATGCTGGTCTCGCATTTCAGTACATCTTCACCATCCTCAATTCACTCCAGGTACTGCAAATTTTTATTCACTGTTAAGTTACACAAAACAGTTTCTTGTATAAATTTTCAGTACTTTACACTTTTCAGTTAGTGCTACAATAATGGTACCAAACAAATGCCCAGCCATTGGTGAACAAGTTATGGTCACTGTCATGACGTAGCAGGTTACCATAGTAACAGTGTAGTCTGTTAAAGACACTTTATTTTAGCTTCAAATGCTTATAACTAAAAAACGAGCTCGATGACCCCCATTTTTTAAGCATTTAAGCATGTTAAAGATACAACTTTTGCAATGAAAACTTCTTTGGAAAGGCTTCAGAGCCACCTTAAATTTGGGAATGTGTTTGACACCATTATTATAGCATCAACTGATAAAGAGTTATCTTGTGATCCATCAAAGTATAAGCGCTTTCTTGGGAACGAGATCGACACGGTTAGTTCAGTTGGTAGAGCAGCATTTGCCGATCATTGGCCGAATCAACATCTTTCGCCCGCAGCACCAACAGGGTCATTCAGTAACTAGCACGATCATGCTACCTTTGTAATGTTCTCAACACCATGTCCCAGTTTAGTTGTTAAAGACGCTATCGCCATCGATCTTGTCTCCCACTCTTTCTCCAGCAGGAGACGTTAAAGAACCTACATCTCTGTTCGGAAAGTGTATGGGACGAAGGCCCCGGTTTTGTGGCCTGTTTTGTTCACATTGTTTGATAGGTAGGGTGAGATTATATATGGACTGATAATTGTCATCGCGCAGGTGGATTAGAAATAAACCGTCATCTGCGGTACGCTTGCTGTTATTTTTTAAGGATTTTAAGTTTGTGTTTGGTTGATTACTTTTGCCAGGGTTTGTTCATCTTTATCCTGCACGTTCTAAGGAATGGTGACGTGCACGCAGCGTACTCTCGGAAAAAACAAAAGTGGAAACAATCACGCAGCATTGCAGCGGCCTCCACAGCCAATCACAACTCAATCCACATGCGGTCGAAAGTGATACATGAGACAGAAGATTCCAAAAAGAAAACCAGCACTGTTGGATATAGAAGCACAGTTGCCATGCAAAAAGAGAGATGCATGGCTCCTGTAAACACATGACTGTCATGTGGTCAAAGGAGAATAAAACGGAACAGGAATTGATGTAACGATTTTTCTGGTAAACCTTTCCAAAGGACTGTACACCAGTTGGCAAATTTAAACTAATTAACCCTTTTTAGACCGGCTTTCTTTGGTCTTCTGGGACGCGGAAATTTCGTCCTCATTCAGAATGGCCGCCATCTTGGATCCGCCATCTTGGATTGCCATCATGTTAGAAAAACGCCGAAATTGAGTCTAACTTAAAGTAGCTATGTCATTGTGACATTCAGGTTTTTAGTTCAAAACTGCCTCAGAATAGAACGTAGTACCCTATTGTACACGAAATACTTAAACAAAACAAACAACTTTATTTAAACTCGGATTAAGAGTAGCTCGAAAGAGCTAATATCTCCGAGTATACAAAGAATACCAAGAGGAAGATATCATGTGAATTTTTTAAGAGAAAATAAACCACAATCAGAGTTTTGGCGAGTTTTCCAAGACAGGAGCGGTAAACTTGAAAAAAAAAAAAAATTAGCCCCATTTTTTTAAAGATGCAAACCATTTCCATCCTGGCCATCTGCAGCCCAAGACACTTATGTTTACTCTTAGAGCACTAGTAGAATAATTTTAAACAAAACTGGAACTCTAATTTTGAGGTTTTCTCTGATATGAATATGTCTTTTGGCTTTTTTTCCCGGCCTGTTAAATCAATAAAATCGATGATCGATGAAATCGATATCAATCGATATCAATCGATGCCAATTAATCGATTGATATTGGAAATCGATGATCAATCGATGACGTATGTTTTTGTGATAATTCGATTGACCATCGATTTCCAATAAAATCGATTAATTGATATCGATTTTATCGATTACCATCGGTTGTCATCGGTGTTGTATTTTATTCATGTTATGACGCTCAAATCAACAAGGAAATGATTTTATTTCGATAACAGAACAGTTGTAAATGAAATTAAACAACAGGAACAACGTGCTGATCGCCATCATTCATAAACGAGGCAAGATTTACACGAGCAAACAGAAAAGCTACACATATCAGTTTGAAAAGCTGTGCTTGGACAACAACTGAATAAACGGCGATCATCAGTCACCTTTAAAGCATTGCCACGATCTCCCCTTTTCTTGCTTGCGGAGAAGTTGTCTCCAATTGCAACAGTAAATGGACACTCCTGGTACCCTTTCACAACGACATCGGATATCACAAGGGTAACTTCCCGCTCGCGATGCGGCGTGTCTTGACCAGACATTGTGTTCGGAATTGTGTTACACGAGTTCCGAGAAAACACGCAAAAATCGATAAAATCGATAATTTGCGGGACATTTTTTGTGATTATCGATTGATCATCGATTGGCCGATATCAATCGATATCAATTAACTAATTTTATCGATTGATATCGATTGATCGATTGGATTTCCGATGATCGATTGTCATCGATTTAACAGGCCGGGCTTTTTTGAGTAAAACTAAAAATGGTGACAGAGCCCCTTTAAACAAAAGCAAAAGAAACAGCTGCTAAAATCATTTAAATTGCAAAATTTACAAGAAAGTTAAAATTTTTCTGTTTAAATGTTAGTTTCATCAGACCTTTAGCCGTCCTAAACGCTCGGACGGACTGGTCCGATTACACAGGGAAACCAATATACGAAACTAGCATTTACACCGTCATATAAAGAGCCATCTTGTGAATACGAAACAACGTAAGGTTAATTCCACAGATCGGTTTTAACTTTCCATACTGAGTTTGAAATCAAAGAATTGAAGAGTACAACAGATTTAAAGCGACCAAAACATCTAAGCGTGACATGATATATGCATTGTGTGAAACGAGACTGTCTAGATAACTCAATGACGTAATATGTTCGGGAATTAAAATACAGCAATCGATATTTCAGCGGGGACAGTGTTCCTTTAAATAGAACGGTTTTCAAATAGGTATCGAAAGTACTTTTGAAATTGCTTTGGTTTGGCAATGCAACGCTTTGTAATTAATCTCAATCACGCCACTTTCTTAACCAATCAGAAGTAAACCTAAAAGCAATCATGATTTGCTCGCTTTTTTTTCGCGCTTAGCTCTGGTACAATATATTTGCTTTGATTGTTTCATTGGATTGTCTGCATCTGCTGTTCTTGGTCTGAGATATCAATTATCTATTATTGTCAATGTCATTGGATAGTATAGGTTTTTGTGTTTTAATTGCTCGAGGAACTCCTGTGAACTAATAAAGTTCTCGTACCTTTCTACAATACTTTACCATTTTCAGGACAGACATAATGAGGTGATAGCTTTGGATGTATCTAAGTTTTACATTTTAAAAGTGTTTAAATACGAAGTTCCGGTATAAAAGGCTTTGCTCCTCCCCCATTTCACACCCTTTGGGTGTGAAATGCAAATTAAGGCGTCTTTCAGTCACAAAACGTGGTTCAAAAATCTAATTAAACCAAGATTTTACCTAAGCAAATAAAGAAATAGAAGTTCATAAAGACTTCTGTTATAACTTTCATAAAGTTTTTCCAAATTGCGTTAGCAATGGTCTTAGTAATGACGCATGCTGTTTGTCAGATGTTAATGCTTCAGTGGTTGATTGACGACTGGAGGTGAGAATGGCCAGGCCAGGCTCCTTTTAGACCGGAACTTCGTGTTAAATAAGTGCATGTTATTTGTGTTACATTCCACGGCTGTATGTATGTTTATCCAGTTGTCTAATCTCGTCAGGAGTGCTCAAATTTTCCCCGGGCCTATTTCTGAACAAAAAGGGCATTTTTTGAAAGAAGTGTTCTGCTGTAAGGGCGGGGAAGTTTTGTATATCCGTGACTTGTATTTTTGATATTAGGCATTTCTTCATTCTTGTAAAAGTGATAGGTTTCAAATGTCTTGTTTGGTATCTTAGGTTAATAAAATTAAATACTGAATAATAAAGTAGTTTTTAAATTTAACTTTTCAACTTTAATTAGTTTGGTACTTAATTCTGTATTTTTTTTTTTTAATTTCTACATTTTAGAATTATACAGGGTTCCTGTTGATAACAGTTGTACTGTGTGAGTACCATGATTAATTAAATGAGTTCAACTGACAAGTGTGCATCCTAGTTTCTGGACTCCATTTCAGGCCTTTTTCTGATCTTTTTTCTAACCCCAGACGTTGAAACATTTACGATAACGACTGAAACTGAACATAATACAGCGAATGTAGCTGAGAAAAATAGAAATAGAATTGAACGTTAGTCTCGCAAATGGGAATGAAAAGTTTTGTGTATGATTGGCATGGCAGCTCAAAGGGAAGTTCTATCATAGTAAGGAAGCAGATAGAGATGCTATTGACATAGGACTGAATATTTGAAGAAGAGTGGCAACATCCCTAAAATACATTAAATTGGAAACATAAAAATAAAAATAAATTGCCATACACGGGTCTCGTACCTCCCGGGAAGCAGTGAACATTTGTAGCTGTTTATGCCATCAATGCACACTCATCTGGATTTAAGTTCTTCGCTTCAGAAAAAAAACTTTAGCAGTTGTTCTGCAAGGCCGAGAGTGTTATTTTGAGGATTTACTGTACACGTGAGAACTTTGAGCCGGATCATACGATATACGCCGGAGAATGAAGTAGCCCAACCGGAAGTGAACTGGTTTATTCCCTCCCTACGGAAATTATTAAAGAGGTTCTGATTGAAGCATTAACTTAAATTTATATCATGTAAAAATTAGCTTATGAAGGGTCAAAGATGTAAGTTTCGCAGAATCAGTTTTTTGCAGTTTAAGTGCCAATTACACTATCTTTGGAGGCCTTTGGTAGGAAAAATCAGTTTGCTCCAGCTCAGAAAATGTTTGCTTATATTTGACCAAATTTGAACAGCATGCAACCTTTAAGTGCAATTGTTTTTTTTGTTTTTTTTTTTTTATTGATATCTCAAAAAAAAAGTTCTTACATTATACATTAATACACTACACTACACAATACACAATACTTAGTAATATCTCAGCTAATTCATATAATATCTCAGCTAATTCATATATTTAACCTATATTGTGTTACAAATTATCACCTTCCTAAAGTTATAATAGTTATGTTGACATATTTTTCCATTTGTTATAATGAATCGATTCTTTCTTATTCTTTTTTGCTATTATAAGTTCTAGTTTTCTAGTTTCAGCTACCTTGGCTTTCAGCAAAGAACAGCTTGGTTTAATGTTTTTTACCCGACAGTAATATATCACTTGTTTGCTAAGAATAATAATGTGATTTAATAAACGGTTATCTGGATTGTTATCTAAAATTCCAAAAAGGATAGCTATTTCATCAAGGTTATCCACCTTCATACCGTGTAGGTTTAACCAAGAGTTAACAGAAAGCCAAAAGTTCTTAGTGTATTCGCAAAAAATTAAGAGATGCTCGAGGGATTCCTCGTGATCCCGACAAAAGGTGTACATAGGGGAAGGGACTAATTTCATTTTATATAACATTTTGTTGGTGTACAGTATACGGTTTAGAATCTTGTATTGAAAAGCTCGAGTTCTTGTATCTAAAGTGACTCGTCCTGGCAAAGAGTAGATACTTTCCCATTCAAGATTCTCTGATATATTGTATAAAGCGTTGAACTTAGCTTGGGCCGTCGCGGCGGAGTCTGTATACGTTTGATTAAAGCAGAGTAAATTGATTTTGAGTTCATACTATTTAAATCTGGAAAATTATTATCTTGATTAGCTTCACTTTCCTTTTTAAGAAGCTCTTTCCAGTTTGGTGGTATTGAACTAAAAATACCAAGCAAAAGGAGATAATCAGACAAAGAAACCTTTCTAGCTTTGAAAAAATTCCAATTATTTAACTTGGAGTCATTCGAAATAATATCGCCTAGTTTAACAAAACCTGCATCTATAAGCTTCTCCTTATAGATGGGTTGTTTATCTATCAAAAGGTACTGATTGTTCCAAATGACTTCATTCAAGACATCACGTTTTGTTGCTGGAGTATGAACACTAAAGCTAAACCATGATTGAAGACATTCTTTATAGTAAAACGGCAGTTTGTCTGGTAAATAAGAAGAGCTAAAATTGCATTGTAATAAGAAAGAAGACCCAAAGTTCTTTAGATAATGTGATAGAAAGACTTTCCAAGGACTAGTATAGTCATCTAAATACTTCTTCAGGCATGTAATTCTTTGTGCTGTAATTAATGATTCGGTGTGTGGCATTTTTAGTCCACCCTTTTCATAATCGCTGATTAAAGATAATCTTTTCACCTTGTCTTTCCCTTTCCACACAAAATTAAAAATTAATGAATTGATTTGCTTTACTATGTCCTTATTAACACAGATTAGCGAAGCTCGATACATAAATTTAGGCATAACAAAGGTTTTCACAATTTGAATTTTGCCTATAATTGTAAGGTTTCTCCACCGCCAACCATTTAAAGTTTTTTTAATCGATTTTAAAATTAGATCAAAGTTCAATTCGTCACTTTTGCGCCGATCATACGTGAAATAGACTCCTAATATTTTAATTGGCTCATTAATTTTCATAATATCCAACGTTTCATGTCGATAATGAGAGCTGCCTAACCAGTAGGCTTCTTTTTTTTCCTTATTGAGTTTAAGTCCAGAACATTTACCGTATGTATCTAATAAAGCGATAAGTGATTCATAGAAACTATCACGTAGAAAATTAGTTAAGTCATCTGCGAAAGCTATGCATTTAAACTCCTGATCCTCTACCATTATACCCCTGATATTTTCGTTTTGTTTGATCGCTGTGAGAAGGGTTTCTAAAACAAGTATGAACAGATATGGCGATAGAGGGTCTCCCTGTCTTACCCCTCTCTCGACTGGAAAGAGAGCTGTCGCTACTCCGTTATTCATAATACAACTTGATATGTTTTTGTAAAAGATGCGCACCCACCGAATAAAGGAATCTCCAAAATTAAATTTTTCTAAAGTCTTAATAAGAAATTTCCAACTCAGCGAGTCAAAGGCTTTCTCAAAATCGATGGTCACCAAGAGACCTGGAAGGCTGTTTATTTTTGTATAATCCAAAATATCACCTATAGTACGAACCGCATCGAAAGTATTCCGCCCGTTGATGTATGCGCACTGGTCAGAACTAATTATATCTGGGAGAACTTTTTCAAGCCTCAAAGCTATAGCTTTAGATGCGATTTTGACATCGACGTTCAACAAAGAGATAGGTCTCCAGTTAGCCACAAATCTTTTATCTTTGTTTTTCTTTTCAATAAGTTTAATTATCCCCTGTTTCTGAGAGTTTGTCAGTTCGCCTTTCTCAAAAGAACAATTCAAAGAGTCAACTAATAGATGTCCTAAAACTGACCAGAAGGTTTTGTAAAATTCTGCCGTCAAACCATCATTACCCGGCGATTTTCCATTCTCAAATTTTTGAAGAGCGTTGAAGCATTCTGCAAAAGTAAGAGCACCTTCACATATTTTCTTGTTATCCTCAGTCAGGTTTGGCATGCTATAATTGTCCATGAATTCTTCGCTTAAGGTGTCGAGGTTGAAGCAGTCTTTGTTCGAGTACAGCTCTGAATAGAAATCATTCAACTCTGTTAAAATCAGTTTCGGAGAGGTTAGAACTTTATCATTTTTGCCAAATAGTTTCCGGACGCAGGAGTTATTCATCTTCTTCTTCTCCAAGTTTAAAAAATATTTGTTATTTTTCTCCCCATATTCATACCAATTGGCTTTAGATCGTATGATATTTCCTTCAATGATATAATCGTACAATGAGTTATATTCAGATTTTATAATTTCCAGTTCGGTAAGATTGCTCTCTGTCGGATCAATGTCACATTTTTCCTGACATTCCTTTAGTTTCTTCTCAATTTCACTGAGACGGTTTCTTCTTTCTTTTGCCTTTGTTTTACTGTATATTATAGTCACCTGCCTTATCTTATACTTTATCAGGTCCCACAACAGACGTTTGTCTTCCACTTCATCAAATTCCTGCAACCATTCGGGAATGTTTCCCTTTATAAGATCAATATAATTTGGATCTTCTAAAAGACTTGAATTAAATTTCCAATATGAGGGGCCTGTTGGTTGTTTTTCAATGCTATTGATTTCAAGTATAATAGCGGAATGATCAGTTTTAATTGCAGATATAATATCTGTACCATCCACATCGTCTTGAAAGTCATTACTAATTAGCCAGTAATCTAACCGACGTTGTATCAAAGGTTTTCTTTGCTTCCAGGTGTAACGCTTTTTATCCGGGTTTCTCAGCCTCCATATGTCAACTAAATTAAAATCCAACATAAGATCTTTGATCTTTTTTGCGGCTTCTTTTTTTTTCCTCTTTACTTCTATGACTGTCCAGATCAAGATTTAAAGGCACATTGAAATCACCTCCAATAATAAGCTTATAGTCCGGATCATAATCGCTCTCAAGTAGAATAGAATCTAGATTTTCATAAAATTCAACGGCTTCATTTTTCTTGTCAGGGGCGTAAATATTTATCAACAGAATAGGAGAGTCTTGCACTTGCGCTTCTACTATGACCAGTCTACCATTGGTATCACTTTTAATAGATTTAAATTCAAATTGCAGGGTGTCACGTATCAACACCAGAACACCTTTACTGTTACTTGATCCATGTGAGTAATACATTTCACCTGACCACTGATATTTCCATGAATCAATTACGTCCGGTGTGCTATGGGTTTCTTGTAAGAAAATGATGTCCGCTTTTTGATTCTTAACCCACGTAAACATTGATTTCCTTTTGACGGGATCGCGAATTCCTCTAACATTTAGGGATACAATTTTAAAGCAAACATTTTCCATTCATTCTTTGTACTATTTTTTATAGCATAAACGTGGTAGAATAATTTTGGAAGGCAATAATTACGGTCTTTTCCAGCTAGGTTTGTTTCGGATGTGCTAAGTATTACATTACACAAAACATATAACACAACAGAAGACAGGGGGCGAAAAATTATATAAAACCTTACCTTTCGCTCCAGAATGAACTGTACACAAGCCTTACAATCAACTGATCCTTCGATGTTAAACTGCTTACGCACCCTGACTCCTCTACCGCAGTTTAATTTTCTAAGCAATTAAAGATTTCTGTGAAAAAAAAAAACGCCTAACAGGTGCTAACTACAAGTTGGGCGCAAAATACCATGAAGGTGTTAACTTTTAAGCCTTATGCCGCCATCTAAATTAGCATATACGACGGTAAAGAAAGAGAAAAATTATATACATAATAATTGTTTATGCTTTACATTTTGATATATTTTCCGTCAATATATAATTTATCGGGCTCGGATTTGCTAAAATAGGCTCGCTTGCCTTCCTTCCTTCAGTGTACTTATTTGAGTTTTGCGCAATTCATGTAGTTCTTTGGGCATATCTTCATACATATTGTAATCCGTATCTTTCAACTTGCGTCCACATCTCAATACTCGTTCTCGATCAGAGAATCTAAGAAAACGAGCTATAATCATTCGGCTTCCGTTTCCACTCTTCGGTTTTCCCAACCTGTGAACACGCTGAAATTCTATGCTCTTTGCGTCCTCTATTCCTAGCACTTGCACCATGAAGTTTGTTAAAACATCCTTGGTATCTTCAATGGACGCTCCGTCGTTCTTCTTGTCAACTGGTTGGAAGTTTTCAGGAATTCCTTCAAATTTTAGGTTTTCCCGGCGACTATACGCTTCTAAGTACAGTAACTGCTTGTGCATGTCGCTTACCTCGTCTTTTCGTTTGATATTTCCTGTTGTGAGATTCTTTAGTTGCTTGTCAACAAGTTGCGTATTGATTTCCATGTGCTTGAACTTCTCTTCCAAAGTGCTCTGCCGTTCTTTTATGGAAACTGCTTCACTTTCCAGATTTGACACTTTAGTCTGGAGGCCATTAACAGACGAGCTAAGATCTTCCATTTTCTTATTTAAGTTATTCAGCTGTACTAAGTGCAATTGTGGTTCGGGTTAAGACGTCAGCAGACCACGCCCAATATCACGTGACCCAAAACAGAAAAATAAGCATAACGTCAGAAACTTACTGTTTTATCCATTTTTTTTATTATAACTCGATTTTTACGCCATTTTTAACAAACGTTAGCATGTATTTTCCCTAAGGATGAAAAATCTTTGATGTTTTGATTGAATTTTAAAAACGACTTTTAGCTTCTATTTGTGCCGAGAATGTATCTATGTCAATCGGATGTATCTGACACTGTCAATTGGATGTAAATGTTAAGAAAGTTATGTACTTGTCTCCATTTAAGTACTTATCCAATAATTCAGCCTTCAACGAGATTTCAAATTTGCATTGTTTTGGACAGTTTTGAATTCTCTAAAGAGAAAAAGCGCCCAAATCTGTCTGTCGCGGACACCTGAAGTAAACTTGAACTTGATTTAGCTTCGCATAGCAACCGCGTCACATAACAACGGGACAATATAATGGCCCCTCAGTTATGCTTAGTACCCTGGCCTTTGAGTAAAAGTCAGGCTGTAGTTGACTTTGTTTTGTAACAAACCATTTATATCACGCGGAACAAAAACTACCGTAGAGTTCCGGAAGTAGCGGTCTCCGTTACTTTCGGAATTAGCAGGACTAAGGAGCCGCAACTTTCGGGAAGCCCCTTTTTTCGGGAACCTAACATACGTGAGCAATTGAAGAAAAAAAAAATGATTATAAACACAATCGCGAAATAAGTATAATGTCACTTTAACTCTTAATATGCTGAAATTACTAAAAAACACACGTTTTTTACCGTTAAATTGATTTTTTTGGCACTACGGTGCTGAATTTCTCTAAACTTTGCTAGAAATGCACTTTCTCGCACTGTAGTAAGATTTTTGAGGTTTTCATGTAAAAAATATACAATATTTCACTTTGGCGCATGCGCATAAGCCAAAATTTGGACGTTTTCATTTTTTTTTATTTATTTTTTTTTTTGCGGAACCGTTCCGATTTTGTTTCCTTGCTCCGTTCCTTTTCGTTTTTCTCTGCTTTCTTATTCTCTCTACCGTCTACTCTGTACATCCTTTCTTCTGGCCTGAAAAGTTTTGATCTGTATCAATGGAAAGCCCTGGAAAGGAGACCATGATCAAGTACAGGTACATGTATATTGGCCTGTTTTGCAACCAATTTTGCACCAAAAACTGATCACGTTTTTTTTTCATTAGCTCTGTCAGAATGCAGTCGATATTCAAAATGGACAGTCCTGCAGAAAAATCTCTCCAATCTGTATTAGTTGCATATCAAAAGAATCTGATGACGTGTGAATTAGTGACGTCACAAGTGGTTGAATTGTCATTCCTCCAAATCACGGAAAAATCCGAATTTAGCATAATAAGGGTTAAATCTTTCTTTCCCATTGATTCCTCGGCATTCTTGTACAGAAAAACACTAAGCTATTCCATCTGCATGGAGACATCACTCAGGATAGTATTTTCGATCGGACCGCTTCTTTCGGGGGGGGGGGGGGGTCGTTACGTTCCGGTGGGCCGTTACGTTTGGGAATTACAAGTACAAGGAAGGTCCGAAAATTAACGTTACTTTCGGGGGGGTGGGGAGGGGGGCTACGTTGGGAACTCAACGGTAGATAGCATAAGAACAGCATGATTTACATATGAAAAGCAGGAAGGCCAACAAGGTCAACTTCAGCCTCAATTCTATTCAAAGACCAGGTCCTTATAAGTGGCTGTCTCCCTAAGATCCTCATGATCAAAATTAGTCATGAAACATATTTTCTTCAATTCTTACATGTGAGTTACACTTTGTCTAGTAACTATAAAAACACATTTCGTTTGGTCTCAAAATGTTTTTCTTCCGCAATTTACGGGGGGGGGGGGGGGGTAACCTCTGGGGGACCAACTTTGATATCTTGTTAGTATGAAAAATGCAAAATTTCCCTAATTTTGGCAACTTCTCACAGCACTTAAAATTTGATGCAGAGCTAAATTCTACCGTTGTTTGACAGGTACAAGTTTAGTTATTATTACAACATTATAAAAGTTTCCACGTCATTGTTCCAATGAGGTTAAACATTAACTTCTATCAACCCACTTTCACAGCTTGTAATAAAACAGGAAACATGGATTCACAAAAAATCATCTAAACCAAAAGTGGATCGTCGGTCAGCAATTTCCTTGCAGTCATAGAACAATAGACTTCATCTTAAATAACTCGAAAAAAATTGCGTGGACAGTTGGTTTTAAGACCAGGAGGACGCTTTGAAATAACGGTATTTACAAATTATGCAAATTAGGAGCCTCAACCTGGGGCAACTTTGGGAAACTTTCTGCAACTGGTGGAATGTAAAGAATGACGATTTTATCGTTTTAAATGAGTATATTATCATTTACGGCTACACAAATAACTTCAGGAAATACCTGGGTTTAAACCTCTGCTTAATAATCGCCAAATATTATATTTACTACGCTTCTAGAGAGAAAGATCTCTATTACTTTGAAGCTTTCCTTGTCTTTCTAAAGAGCAAATTATCCATCGAGAAAAGCAAAGCCAAATCGCAAATTAATTCTTAAATAACTCTATTTCCTTGCTTTCGTTCATGTGAGCATTCGAATCTAAAGATCTATTTAGACGGGCACTCTAAAAAATAAATGTTATTTAAAATTTTGATTGAAAAGTATTTGTAAAAAAAGTATTGTAGCTGTAAGTGCAACTGTGTTGTAACTAGTTTATGTAATTTAATTAGGTGTAACTCATATAGTGTAACTTAATTAGGTGTAACTAATTTTGTGTAACTATGCCGTGAGTATCTTTGTAACCTACAAACAAGGCTATTATACAATATTTCTGTAAGTAACTATCTTGTAGAAAATAATAAAACTAAAAAAAAAAGGGGAGCCTCAACCTGAGCGTGCAAAATACAGTGCAAATGTGACACGAACAATGTTGTTTCCCATCAGAGAAACACAAAAATAGTTTCAAACTACAGTAGAATACAAAATTATACTATTATTAGCTGTATTGAAATTGTTGATAGCCTTCAAAGTGTCCAATAACTGTCCTCGATGCACACAAAATGACCGCTAATTTTGCTTGAGAAGTAAGTTTACAAAAGCGTCTTCATCTGTAATTATTAATCTGAGAATAAAACATCAAAAACAAGACATAATGCGTATATTGTCAATTCAGAACTTACTTCCTTGACCTGAATTCAGTGACTGCCATCTTGGTGTATGCTTTCATTTGTACCTGCGGCCTACTCTTTTCTCAGTTTCCTTGCCTTTCCCTCCACATCAATCGCAGTAACTGACTGTTTGTAACAGGCTAACAGAATGCTGATCAGGACATGTGGTGCAGCTATCTACCAACTTTGCTTTCTGCTACAGAAACTGTCTATGTGGGCCATACATGTATGTGTTTTGGGGAAATAGTTTAAAACAGGGGCAGATCCTGGAATTTCTAAAAGGGGGGTCTGGGTGCATGCCCCCCCGGAAAACTTTTCCGATTTTACCCTCTAAAACGCTACTTCCAATCAATCAATCAATCAATCAATCAATCAATCAATCAATCAATCAAAATCTTTATTTATACACGGCTAAAAATATCAGTATTTACAATATGAAAAAGGCAATTCACTATTTTACATATTTGCCGTGTGAGAGTCCGATAGGGAAAACCATTCACTGATACCTTTTTTAAAAAGGCTCAGTGATTGAGTTGTTCTTAGTTCCTCTGGAAGGTTATTCCACAGGAAAGTTCCACTGTAGCTAAAGCTTCGCTTAAGGTAGTCAGTTCTCGGCTTAGGTAATGCCAGTCTTTGTTTAGCGTCACGAAGGTCATAAGACGTATCATTCTCATTCTTGTCCCCAGAGCCCTCGTTTCGTTTGGTCAGCGAAAAGAGCGAAGACTCTGGGAGCAAAGCCTTCCCGATGGGAAGACCTTAGATAACCACAGGAAACCCAAGCGTAATGTTTGCATATTAATGATATTGGAAAATATAAGACATTGTATGGAATTTCGAATTCAACGTTTTAAGCAATATATAAAATCAAAATTGCTGAATAAAATCGTTGAAACATTTACTGGTGTCGTATTCTATCTTTATACAGTGTTTGTACGCTATTTGAACGATTTTTAGTCCATTTATCTTACCTTGTATTATATAATGGAAAGGAAGGAGAGTTCGGAGCTTTCGGCGTTCGACACGTGTCCACAAATGGCTCATTTTTCGCACAAAAATAGGTGCTGCTCCCATTCTGACTGGTCGTCCTCACAGTAGAATAACGTTAAATTGCATTTCTTCGAACAACTTGAACATCCCTTGTTGATTATGACGAATAAGCCGCTCCACAAAATCACATAGCACTGCAAAATAGGCGCCAGAGAGCGTGAAGGGTAGAAGAGACCACGGTGCGCGGTCAACACTGGGTACCAGAGTAAAATCAAACCCCACAGGGAAGGGAACGTTCAATTTTGTCAACCTGTCATTTTTGTTGCGCCTACCATCCGGTGAGGACCAAGTTGTCATTCTGCTGGTCATGCTTTCGACGTTAAAACGGTCTCTTGAAGAGGAGGAGACAAGGAAGAAGCGACGGAAAACGGACCGTGTATCTGTTTCCTTCTTTACGTCTATTAGTAAAACATTTACCAACATTACATTTACATTGAGCTCGGTTCAGCTCTTACGCTTTTGCAAGACATAAATTTTTTCTTTATGTAATAAGGGCCTGGTCGCACTACAGTCAAAAACAAAAATTAGCCCGTGCAAAAATCGAGGAAAACAAAAGAAACCGTTCCGGTGGGACACGCTTTTTTGTAGAATGTGTTTGTTTTTATGTCATAACACGCAAATATAATCTGCCAAATTAATTTCAGGCACCCACGTGCAAATGTTTTTTGTTTTACTGATACAGCATTTTAATTACCGATATAAAATAACATTAATTTTTGTAAACAAAAAGCACGCTTTTACCTCGAATAGCGTATGGCGTGTTTCACAACAGTGACAAAGCACAATTCAGTTGCACGGTTTACGTTTTCACAAAAAAATAAAAACAATAAAATGTCAATTGACATTTTACCGTTTTTTGTAAACAAAAAGCACGCTTTTACCTCGAATAGCGTATGGCGTGTTTCACAACAGTGACAAAGCACAATTCAGTTGCACGGTTTACGTTTTCACAAAAAAATAAAAACAATAAAATGTCAATTGACATTTTACCGTTTTTTCTTTTTCAATCTTTTCTTCCTTGTCTCCTTCCCTTCATGAGGCCGTTTTAACGTCGAAAGCATGACCAGCAGCCTCACCGGATGGTAGGCGCAACAAAAATGACAGGTTGACAAAATTGAACGTTCCCTTCCCATTGGGGTTTGATTTTACTCTGGTACCCAGTGTTGACCGCGCACCGTGGTCTCTTCTACCCTTCACGCTCTCTGGCGCCTATTTTGCAGTGCTATGTGATTTTGTGGAGCGGCTTATTCGTCATAATCAACAAGGGATGTTCAAGTTGTTCGAAGAAATGCAATTTAACGTTATTCTACTGTGAGGACGACCAGTCAGAATGAGAGCAGCATCTATTTTTGTGCGAAAAATGAGCCATTTGTGGACACGTGTCGAACGCCGAAAGCTCCGAACTCTCCTTCCTTTCCATTATATAATACAAGGTAAGATAAATGGACTAAAAATCGTTCAAATAGCGTACAAACACTGTATAAAGATAGAATACGACACCAGTAAATGTTTCAACGATTTTATTCAGCAATTTTGATTTTATATATTGCTTAAAACGTTGAATTCGAAATTCCATACAATGTCTTATATTTTCCAATATCATTAATATGCAAACATTACGCTTGGGTTTCCTGTGAGATAACAACGGTCTGGACCACCTCGAACACTTATTGAGAATTATATAACGTAATGTCGACACTTTATTTTCAATAGTTACATTTTTAAGTGTTCCCAGAGCCCTCGTTTCGTTTGGTTGAACTTTGGAGACGAGAATGTCGTGTGTGTGGAATGGCGTTCGGATACCCTGCGAGCAGTGGATTCTCCTACGCCGAGCTACGCCGGACGAAAAAGAAACCACTGCGAGCATCCGTTAGTTCCCTTGATCGAGCCGCCGTCCAGCGCCATGGACGAATAAATTAACTTTGAACCGGTTTACAAACTT
Source organism: Cladopsammia gracilis (assembly GCA_022457155.1). Taxonomy (NCBI): domain Eukaryota; kingdom Metazoa; phylum Cnidaria; class Anthozoa; order Scleractinia; family Dendrophylliidae; genus Cladopsammia; species Cladopsammia gracilis. The sequence goes on along the minus strand of JAJGOT010000760.1, from coordinate 149,902 downwards.
GTTTAGCCTCTCGCGCATGCACTCATCCACGTAACTGCTGCGTTTAAGCGATCGCGCTATGCAACAATCAAAATGGTGTCCAAGGTACAAGACTTCTTTGTTATGCTTAAACCTGCCGCACACTTGAGGAAAGAGCTGAGCAAAATTCCTCGCGAGGTAGTTAGCTCAGCTGTTTCCTCGAGTGTGCGCTGGAGGTTTTGTGAGTTTTTCACCTCGCGAGGTCGTGAGGCAAATATCTGTCTTATTTGATATTTTCTTTTCGCCTCGTGAGACAAATTCTTCATCGTGTGCGAGCGCCGCGAGAATCTGGCTGAGCCAAAATAATCGATCAGCCAATAAAATCGCATGGCGAGCTCATGTGATTTTAAGCTCAGCTCGATGTAAACAAACCGCTGAAACAAACAAAAACAGATTTAAAACCCATCTTATCGTTAACTTTCAATAGAAAATATCGTTGTTCTCTAATCACTCTGCAGCGAAACGAGAACAAATCATTTTCACACTAAATATCGCACACTAAGCAGGCAAGAATCAAGAATAGGCATCTCATTTATTGCTAGCTGGACTATAGTAAAGTTCACGGGCAATGTTGTTCGCTCATAATGATAATAAATAAAAGTTTTGAAACTGACCTGTTAAAAAATCTTTATAAAAAGTTTAAAAGTTTTTCTAAATTTTCGGTCGCTCACTGCGGCCTTCATCAGAGAATGAATGTTCTTTTTGTGGGAAACAAGTTATTTAAAATCCTTGACAATTGGTAGCTTTACTCTTGGGATTGGCTTCCGTTCGTTGACACAATAGGCCATTTGCACGATGACGTCATATGACTACAACTACCACAATCCTTCAGTTTTTTGTTTTGTAGTGCAAATTAGGGCCATTGTTATTTAAACCGCTCTGGGATTACAAAATTTAAATAAGAAAGGAAAAACGAAATGAATTCTGGTAGTTGTAGTCAAATGACGCCATCGTGCAAATGGCCTATTAGGGTCGATGGTTGAATGCCACGATTCTAAGAATAAACGTTTGGACAAGTTGTTTACACCTCTCTCCAGAATCTGAACATAGTTTGGGTGTATGTCATGGTTGGTCGTCTCCGCGTGTTGTTTTATGAATGAGTCAACAACACGCGGAGACGACCAACCATGACATCCACTCAAACTATGTTCAGATTCTGGAGAGAGGTGTAAACAACTTGTCCAAACGTTTATTCTTAGAATCGTGGCATTCAACCATCGACCCTAATTGTGTCAACGAACGGAAGCCATTCCCAAGAGTGTACCTACCAATTGTCAAGGATTTTAAATAACTTGTTTCCCACAAAAAGCTCCCGGGGGGGGGGGGACTCCCTATAATGGGCTATACGGGGATGCTCCGCCCGAAAGGGGTACCTTTTTGAGGCTCGAGGTATATGAAAGGGTAGGGATTTCGCGAGTTGAAGTATATGAAAGGGTAGGGATTTCACGAAGAATAGGAAAGGGAAGCGAAGCCACGCCGTTGAAGCATAAAAAAGGTAGGGAAAACTGCCATTTAAGTATTCAATAAAAAATGGCCTTTCAAAATGTAACAAACAGACGCACGTAAAGGCTCTGAAAGGGGTACCATTTTCATTGAAAGGTATACGAAAGGATTACCATTTTCAATGAAAGGTATATGGAAGGGGTACCTTTTCTGTTAAAATCGGTATATGAAAGGGTAAGGGTTTGGACCTCCGGGCGGAGCATCCCCGTACAAAACTTTGTTGAGTACCCCCCCCCCCCCCCCCCCCGGGACAAAAAGAACATTCATTCTCTGATGAAGGCCGCAGTGAGCGACCGAAAATTTAGAAAAACTTTTAAACTTTTTATAAAGATTTTTTTAACAGGCCAGTTTCAAATTTTTTTTTTCATTATCTTCACGGGCAATGTACAAGAATAATAGGTCAACAAATAATGAGGACAATTGCCAATTATCCAAAGCTATCCGATGAGCTAATATAATTTACATTTCACACGAATAGAAAATTTGCATGTGTATGTTCGCTTAAAGACAACATAAGCCTTCATATCCAAGTATAACGTATCTGATTACAAACAAGAACAAAATTAAAGAAAATTTACAGAAACGTAGCGAGAGATGCCGTCGAGTGACCTTGAAAACTGCGAAAACACCTTATATACCTAATATCAAATAGTCACGCACGTTGTAATACCGCCACCTTCGTACAAGCACTAGAACAAGCGTGCATTCCTTAACGCGAGAAAATACATTTGTTCTCTAATCACTCTGCAGTGAAACGAGAACAAATCATTTTCACACTAAATATCACACACAAAGCAGGCAAGAATGAAGAATAGGTATCTCGTTTATTGATAGCTGGACTATCAATCCCATAATCGAAATAAAGAAAGAGAATGAAGGAACAAAAAAACCTAAAGTTCCAAACTTTAGAGACTGAAAGCAACGCCGAAGTATCGATAATATAACCATCCTTAGCTAATTTGTCTGAGCGCCAACGACCATGGCGTTTAAGTAACCTATCAGTTACACCTGCGTTAGCAGCGGCAGTAGCGCCTCGTAATCTAAAACTATGGAGACCACATATTTGAGTAGAAAAACCTAATTGACAAAATGCTTCCAATACTACCTCCCGGGCGCGGGTATATGAGATACCCGTGCTCCTTAAAGTATAAGAAGCTTTAGACCTTACAAAATGTAATGTACGAAAAAAAAACGTTAAGTGAAATGATAAATCAATACCAGCAGCCTGAACATATCTATTGAACAAACTAAACGGGTAAGTTATATGGCCAGTCTTGGCTAGTATAACAACATTTCCATTTCTATAATATCATTCTTGCCCTTAGCAATAAACAGCTCAACATATTTATCGTCGCAAAACTTAACATCGCAACAGCGTAAATAAGCTAGTTCATTAAACTGCGTAAAAGCCAGCGTCACTGGCCGCGTGTTTCAAGTTCAATTCTTGCGTAGTTAGTTTTCATCTATAAGCTTACTTGAATTATTTTTTATATATTTTTATTTTTAAAAGTTACTTCGAAAAAATCCATTAAGTTACTTCGAAAAAAATATTTATTTTTAAAAAGCAAATAAATAAAACATACTTTTCTAGTGATATCACTTAAATTATTCATTGAACTTTGTTATAAAAAGCCACCATTTCTTTTTAGTATATAAAGCTTATATAAATTGCATGCCTTCCCTAATCCCCTTCGTCAGACATAAGATCACAAAGTTTGGCTGACACTGTATGCGGCGTCAAAAAACTTTAATGACCTACTGTAGAAAATAAAGGCATTCAATAAGAATTGTAGCTAAGGCCAAAATGCATTGACCATACACTTAAATTCCACCCAAGGACATTTTTTTCTTCAATAAATGATTTCAAAAGAGCGGATCGATGCCTTGCTTGGAAGCGGCCGCCGTTTACAAGCTTTGTATTTAACATTTTTTGTATAAATTTCTATGGACATCTTTATTCGTCTTGTCACATTTATTTTTCATAAACGAATCGATTAGTTCCTTTTCTGTATGTTGCTTTGATTGGATTATTTGGCCAAAATAGTTTCAGAGAAAGGACTTTATTTTCGCGTGTAAACAAACAACGCGAGTTTCAGCGTCCGACTTCACAAAAGTCTGGTTGTCAAAAGTTTGGTTGTAACTTACGAAGGGAAAGGAGATGCAAAATCGATATTTTCGTGAGTAAACCAAAATATTCACTTAAGACTTTCTGAAATTCGTTTTCTTCGTCATTTTCGTGCCAAACATAACAAGATCTTGGCTTGCAATTTGTAGCCTAAGCAAGTCTCCACGCCACAGTTTTACTTTCATATTTGCTGATTCATACCAACAGAATTTTGTAATATCTTTGATGTCTTTTATTCCGGTTCACATCTAAGGTAACCGGGAATTCCTGAAGTTTGTCACTCAGTTCGAAGGAGCTTTCCAGGTCCACGCTTCCCCAGCAATTGTTAAAGGAATGAAACTTTATTTTTTTTAACTGAAATTCAGACGATACTCCAATGGCGAAAACAAACAGGAATCGTTTTGGAGTAAAAATCCAAAGAAAGATCGCCAGCAAACATTTTTGTGAAGCTTATTGCGTTTCGTCGGCTGAAACTCGCGCGTTGTTTGTTTAAGTCCTTAAAATTCTCGGTGACCAGTTCTAGGGGGTCCGGGGGCATGTTCCTCCGGGAAATGTTTGAAATGAAACTCTCTGAAATGCTATTTCCAGCGTTCCTGAGACCCGAGAAACAGTTTCCAAGGCCAGCTTTGAGTTCAGTTTAATTCTCATGAAAAGTACACCGCCAGTATTTATGTATGCTTTACACAGGTCAGCGGTTAGGCCGCTTTCGTGGCTCATGTGCGTTTTCGCCTCTCCTCGTGCTCTCGTCCTGTTTTGGTTGTAGTTTACCTTTCCTGATGAAAAAGCCTTTTGCTGTGCTGTGTTGAAAAGCTTCGTTGACTGGCGTGGTGGCAGCGGTGATCGAATTCCTCGCCGAAGAGCGGACAAAGTCGTTCTTAAACTCTCTCAAACGAGCCAACAGAAGTCAACATCACTACGAGCTGACAACACAAGCCATGGCTAGTATCCAACGAGCGCAGAAACAGTGGTGCCTATCCAAAACCGAAACCGTGAATTCCTTTAAGAATTGGAGGCAGAATCTCCTCTATACACTCTCGCTCGATCCCAACTTCGCACCGTTTCTAGTGGATGGCGCAACATGGGCCAAAAAGTCCAAAACTGACCCACTTCGAGGCTTCGAAGACGATGGCGAGTCCGTTCCAACCACTAGACGCCGTACTGCCCAACAGAAGGTCAGTTTGCTAGAGCTCATGCTTGGTCAAATTGCAAATTACTGCCCGATTATATCTCGGAGTACCTGTGTCAAAAACTCCACCTCAATATAATCCATATGGCACGCCATTCGACTCCATGTTGGCTTACAGGTCACAGGAGCTCATTTTATTGACTTTGTTGACATCCGATTAGAGCCTAACGAACGCCCTGAAGACCTCTACCAGGGATCAATGGCATTTGTGGAGGATAGTCTGCTACACAGCAACAACATCTCTCATCACGGTGAAAACTTGACTGAGGACGAAGAGTGGACTCCAACACTAGAGAACTTTGTTGTCCTTACATGGCTTAAGTTAATCCATCCAGAGCTACCAAGGCTAGTTAAGCAAATGTACGGCACTGAACTGCGATATCGTACTCCATCAAGCCTGAAATTTCCCAGGCTCTACAGTCCTTACTGGATGAAATACGTTCCTCAGATGACGCTAAGGTCATGCGTGCTGCAGCTTCTAACTTCCACAGACCTGCTCGTTCCAGTCGACCGGTCAACAAGGTCCCTATTAGAGCCAACTACCGTGCTAAAACCTGCCCCCTGTGCAAGCAGTCAGGTCGTGCTGATCACACTCATTTGCTAAGTGAATGCCCCAATCTGCCAGAAGATGACCGCCGCTACATTGCCAAGGCCCAGCAAGTGGCTGATATTCTGGACAACGACCCATTGCTCGACAAAAGCGATAACCATATTAGTACTCGTGAGAGCAAAGTGTGTGAGAATTTTGATCCTGACCCTCCAACTGCTGCCCTCCGGATACAGGTTAGACGGTCCCCTTACATGGACATGTTCTACCGCCACTATCCCGTCCGACTTACCATCGACAGCGGCGCTACAGGCAATATGATCCGCCTCTCTGCTGTTCAACGACTTGGTGCAGAGGTCTACCAGAGCGCTCAATCCGCCCATCAGGCCGACGGATCCTCTCCTTTGAAAGTTATTCGGGAAACCAGCCTGCCCCTTACTCGTGTGAACCACCAGTTCCAATTTGAAGGCCTGGTTGTTGAAAACCTGGACGATGACATACTTGCCGGTACCCCTTTCATGGAGCTAAATGACATCGCTGTGCGCCCTGCTAGGCGTCAGGTCATCTTAGGCGACAACACCACCTATTCCTACGGTTCAGCCTCTCCTAAAGCCAATGATCAATCTGTCCGTCGTTCAGTCGTCCTTCGTGCTCCTCCTACTACGACCACCGTATGGCCAGGAGAATTCCTGGAGGTAAGCCTACCTCCCGACACCCCAATGGATGCCAAGTACGCCATCGAACCACGCAGTGACCTCCCTCGTGTACAAATGTCCTCGGCATCGCAACCTTGGCCACCTGCCAGTATCGTGTCCAGTGTCGCAGGCAGGATCCGCATTCCCAACCACTCTAGCGAACCACTCGTTTCCAAATGCAATCAGCATTTTTGTCAAGTTAGCCCCGTCTTTGTACCTTCAAGCCCCACCGATGATGATAACTCAGTCAAACCCATCCCGCCGAAGACCTCCTCACCTCCCACTTCATTCCATTCCTCCCAGGTCAGCACCGACCCAGACAACCTACTTTCTCCTACAGTGTCGGCTGAATTCCATTCACTACTGCGTGAGTTTGACAGCGTCTTTGATCCCAACTTTCCAGGGTACAATGGAGCGGTTGGTCCCTTTCAAGCCAAGGTAAACATGGGCCCCGTAGAGCCACCTCAGCGCAAAGGCCGCCTACCACAATATGCCCCCAACAAGCTCGAAGAACTGCAACAGAAGTTTGATGAGCTTAAACAACTTGGTGTGTTCAAACGCCCCGAGGACGCCGGAATCTCAGTCGAGTACCTCAACCCATCTTTCCTTGTAAAAAAAAAGCAATGGTGGCCATCGCCTCGTTACCGCGTTCGCAGACGTGGGCCACTACAGCAAGCCCCAGCCATATCTCATGCCCAATGTGGATTCTACTCTGCGCCTCATTGCTCAGTGGAAGCATATCGCTGCAACAGATCTCACAAGCGCATTCTATCAGATCCCACTTGCAAGCGAATCTATGAGATATTGTGGTGTGGCGACTCCGTTCCATGGTGTTCGTGTTTACGCGCGCTCCGCGATGGGCATGCCCGGATCAGAAACAGCCTTAAACGAGCTCATGCGCAGGGTTCTAGGAGATCTACTTCAGGAAGGCATTGTTGCGAAAATTGCGGATGACTTGTACTGTGGTGGTGACACCCCTACTAATTTACTACACAATTGGAAACGAGTCTTATCTGCCTTAGCCAACTGTGATCTGCGTCTGTCTGCATCAAAGACAGTAATCAACCCTAAATCGACCATGATCTGAGGATGGATCTGGTCCTCTGGCAGCCTCCGTGCTTGCCCTCACCGAATCGCAACTCTTGCCTCATGCTCCGCCCCCGACACTGTGGGTCGCATGAAGTCGTTTATTGGCGCGTACAAAGTGTTAGCCAGAGTCCTTCCAGGCTGCTCTAAGCTACTGGCCCCCTTGATGATGTGGTTGCAGGCCGCTTTTCAAAAGAGGAAATCCTGTGGACTGGACCTCCGCTCTGCATTCTCTACTGCTCAAGCCTCGCTCTCCTCACACCGCACAATCACATTGCCACGACCTAATGACCAGCTCTGGATCGTAACTGATGGCGCCTCAAAAAATCCTGGAATTGGTGCCACTCTTTACGTAACACTTTCCGACAACCTTCATCTTGCGGGAGTTTTTAGCGCTAAACTGAGAAGTCATCAGCTATCGTGGTTCCCCTGTGAGATAGAGGCCTTAGCCATTGCTACAACCACAAAGCACTTCAGTCCATACCACGTGTCCGGGTCTGCCATTTTGCCCTCAGACTTTGCCAGTTGGAACGCCCCCGATTGCAACGACCCAAAGTGCCAAGTGTGCATTTTCATCTCCCGCACAGAAGACGCAGTAGTACGTCATACATCCATTAAAGATGTGCTGACGGGGACTGCTAGGCTCCCGTTCACTAACAGACCAGCCTGGCTAGCCATACAATCTGATTGTCCAGACCTTCGCCGCACTCATGCTCACCTGAAACAGGGCACCCGGCCATCCAAAAAAGTAACTGTTAAGGATGTGAAAAGGTACTTAAATTTGGCTACGATCTCCAAAGATGGCCTTCTTGTCGTCAAATGCACAGAGCCTTTAACTACAGCACGCGAACGAATTATAGTTCCACGACAAGTCCTAGATGGTCTTTTAGTGTTACTACACATCCAATTCTGCCACTCGTCAGCCCACCAACTGAAGATGGCAGTTAGCCGCTATCTTTTCGCCCTCGATATGGACAAAGCCGTCAACCGTGTCACCAGCAGTTGTTACAGTTGCGCTGCCCACCACAAGACACCTCATGCCGCCATTGAGCAGTCCTCTTGTGCTCCACCAGAAGCTGTTGGAGTGTCTTTCGCTGCCGATGTTGTCAAACGTGCACGTCAACTCATAGTCGTTGTGCGTGAATGCGTCACATCTTACACTTCCACTCTACTTCTGGAGGACGAACGAACCCTTCGTGACGCACTGATCCGCCTGTGCATACCATTACGTCCACTAGACGGTCCACCTGCTGTCATCCGTACAGATCCTGCCCCTGGAATTAGAGCCATTGTTGGTGACGAGTTACTAAGCCACCACAGACTAACTGTGGAGCTTGGTCGTGTAAAGAATCACAACAAAAACCCCGTAGCGGAAAAAGCTATTCAAGAACTTCAACAGGAAATTCTTCGACGTGGTCCTTTGAGTGGAGCTGTATCTCCTCTAGACCTGTCCATAGCCACCGAGACTTTGAACTCACGCATTCGCTCCCGAGGATTATCCGCTCGCGAAATGTGGACGCAACGGGATCAATTCTCCAACATTCAAGTACCGCTAGTTGTCCAAGAGTTTATCTCTAAACAACACGAGCTGCGTGACAAGAATCATCCCCACAGTGAAACGTCTAAGAGCCCGCTTAAACGATACCTTCCTATCCAACAGCTATCAGTGGGAGACTTGATCTACATCCACTCAGACCGCAACAAATCCTGCTCCAGAGATCGATACTTGGTCGTCTCTGTCGAAGGTTCCTGGTGTAATGTCCAAAGGTTTGTCGGGTCTCAGTTAAGAAGCTTATCCTACCGCGTTAAGAAGTCTGAATGCTACAAGGTCCCCACTGATGTTAGCAGTACCAGCAACCATGCGAACTCAAGTGACGATACGTCTGAGGATGAAGATGTGCCAGTAGCACCAACACCTCCTCCCCCTCCACCACCAGACATACCGTGTGAGATTTCCACCCCAGCTGCCCAAGTCGCCCCAACTCATCAGGACCTACCTGTCGCATTCGATACTCCCCTGATAGAGCCTATAGCAAGCGATAATCCAGCTCATGAAACCACACCTCCTAGACGGTCATCTCGACAACGCCGGCCTCCAGTGCACTTTGCAGACTGTCACTAACTTTTAGTCAATAAGAACACTGCTAGAAATATGAACTCTCGTTCAGTCATACTGTACATTTACCGTGATCACGCCAGTATTTATGTATGCTTTACATAGGTCAGCGGTTAGGCCGCTTTCGTGGCTCATGCGCGTTTTCGCCTTTCCTCGTGCTCTCGTCCTGTTTTGGTTGCAATTTACCTTTCCTGACACGCTTATTCATGAAAGCAAGTCTTTCGGAAGTCAAACATCTCACCGGAAAATGTTTTCGCATGGTCCGCATTGTTACTAAAAATAACTTTTTTGCAATTAAGATATCCCAAAGGCATGACTGGGAGACTCCCACTCTGTCCAATTGTTTTCTCTTGATAACACTACTACTTCTACTACTCAGCCGGCTGCAAGTTAGTCGGCCACGATTCTTCTCCAATGTTTCCTATCCTGCGCCATCCGTCTGATTTCCTCTGGTAGTGGTGGGTGCTCGCTGTTTATAATCTTGGCAATATACTGGTGGAACATTGTTTTTGGCCTGCCAGATTTTCGCTTTCCATGCCGAGGTTGGTAGAAGGCATATTTGTTAATAGGCTCATCGGTTGGTTTTCTCAAGATGTGACCCAGAAATTTTAACTGACGGCGATGGATTTCTAGGATCAGAGGCTTCTGCTTGACCTGTTGATATAGTGTTGATACAGTGTTGTTTAATATGCCAAACTTTACAAAGTAATCAAAATGTTCGCCCTTCATTTGCCGCGCATCGCCTAGAATGCCATTGTCTTCCGCGACATGTACTTGCAGTGCCCAGTTTCTTAATGCGCGGCATAACAACTTGCATATACAAGACTAGTCGATTGTAACTGGTCAACAGATTAAGCATTAGGAATAATCTAGTCTCTTGGCAGATTCAACTGCTGTTAATCAAACGGTTTTGTCAACAAATTTGTGTGCAGCAAGGTTTTTTTTTGACTCGTTAGATTCGCAATTGTTAAAGCGCGATGGCAAAAACATTTTCCGCAGAACAGGGTTTTCAGTTAAAAGCGTTGCCGAATAGTGAGAGTGGATCGCGGGTCACTCGCTTGGTGAATGAAGGCAGCGAGCTTGATGCGCGAATGAAAGGAGCGTGAAGGGCAAGTCACGCGCGACTAGAGGAGTGCAAAACAGTTATGACTTGCGCTTTGTAAAAAGGAAATTTGAAAAAATAACCGGCTTGTGAAAGCAGTTTCATGGAGAAAGAAAATGGTCTCGCTGAGAAAGGAAGCGGGTCGTGTGAATGACTCGCGCTGACTCGGACAGCGCATCGGGTTATCGTGAGAGTCTTACGCATTCTGCTTCAGTATTGCTCGCAGTTTAAAATGATCGAAAAGTTCTGTGAAATAGTCTCAGGCTGTTTTGAAAGACCTTTAAAAAGCGCCCATCCCAAGGCAGCCGACGACAATTACTCCTGTGGGAAATAACATTCTTTTGTTTGCGAAAATAATTATTCAAATTTGGATCCGTTTTACTCTCGCGAGAATTTCAAAGCAAGTCCGTTCTACTGTCATGCGAGTCTCTCGAAAGAGGAAAAGCTCGAAAGTCAGTAAGAATGTTAGAAAGTTGGATTTTGTGACCACTTCCCACTTTGGCGGATAAAAATTCAGCCTCGAAATATTTTTCGATATTTTCCCATACACAAATATCCTGAAATAGGCCAAATTCGTGCAAATCTCCGAAAAGGTCTTATTTTCTACATCCATGTCTCATCTACAAAAGCCATATGGTAACTTTTTAGAAGCAAAAGAATTGAACTCGTAAGCTCGCAAAAAGTACGCGCTGTTGGCCATTTTGAGGCCATTTTCTTTATTGCTTGGCCGTCTGACATGCTAATTCAGTTCAATTTTCGCGCGCTCCACACATGAAAGTCCCGGATGATGTCGCCTCATTCTGGGCGATGGGGAAATATTTTTCCCGCGAAACAACAGGAACTGACGTCAAATGCATCACGTGGGGCGTCACGTGGCTGCATGTAACGATTAACAACCATATATTATTTTCTAGGTAAAATGAATCAATTAACTTATAAATAGAAAACATAAACATTGCACAACCAGGGCGAATTTTTGGCGCGAAAATCTATCGATCGTGCGTACTTTACCGCCTTTTTCATAAACTTAATGCTAACACTGAGGTACAGTATTTTAACAATTTTCCATGTGTGAAATTTTCTTGTCTCTTATGTTGCCGTTTTTAAAGGTCAAGCTCTAAAAAGTTATTATCATTTAATCCAATCCTGAATTGCTTTGTCCAGTGTACTAAACATTCCTGGATTCCAGGGCAAACATGCTGCCAAAAACAGTGTTATTTACAATATCTATGAATTGAAATCTTACGAGACGAGGAAGAAGCTCAGATATTACTCATCAAATGTTTGGGATGTAGCGGTGCTAGAAAGCGTGATGTCACGGTTTTACATTTTAATCCCCTACAAACGCGAAGTCCTCCTTTTTTTTCAGAATATTTCGCATTCTTTTAATGATTTTGCTAAACTTCTTTCAATATTGTTACTTAAAATGTGGTTGTTGTTCATCGTGGTGTGTAAGATAGGTAAACGCTTTTTTCGTTTGTCTCACGACGGAGTCACTTTAAGATGTTGATCGCGACGTTTCGACTGCTATTACTGCTAGTCGTCATCAGGCGATGAGGTCGATTGGCTACGTGTCGCTTATGTAGCACGCTGGCTTGTTGCTATTGGTTCATTTCGATCCTGATTATTATTCCGAAAAGATGTTGTTCCCTCTCCGGTCCGATTTGATATCGGTCGGCTGTTATGCTTCTTGATTATAGGCATCCACGCTTCGGGAATTTCAATTCCACTATCTCTGTTGATGTTATTAGGATGAAGTCTTATGTGGATGGCCTCTTTAACTCTACGGGTGTACCAGTGTGGGTCACGGTCAATAAACTTAACCTCGTCCCAAATAGGAAAATGCCCGGTCTTGTTAGCGTGTTTTGAAACCGCGGAGGTTTGAGTACGAGCAAGCCGTATGTCTCTATCGTGTTCTTTTATCCTTTCATGCATAGACCTCCCTGTTTCTCCGATATACACTTTGCCGCATTCGCAAGGAATCTTGTAGACAACACCGTCCTGTTTATTAGAGTCGAGGACGTCCTTAGGTCATACTAAGTGTGCAGCGTTGTGCGGTCAGCAAGGCCGGGATCATTCTCTAGTTTTCGCAAGGTTGCCTGTACGGCACCTTCTATCGGCATAATGGTAAAGAGTGATTCTACGTCAAAAGATACCATGACTTCGTTGTCCTGTATTTTATTTTTCACGGCTAATGGTGGACACGAAATGAGTAGAGTTGGCAACTGCATAGTCTGATTTACCTGTCAGTGGGGACAGGATATCTGCTAAGTAAGCAGACAAATCATAAGCGAAAGTATTGACACATGATACAATAGGTCTTAACCCTTTCTGTAGTAAGGACACCTCAGCATCGCTGAGCGACCGTGAGGATAAATTGATTACCCATTTATTTTTGTCGATTTGTGGTGTATGGTCGACATGAGGTGTTCTAGTGTTCTGTACAAGTTTCAGAAACTTGTGTTGTTGCCGATCTTTAGTGGCATTAATTTGAGTATTGACTCACTACACAAGACCAACATACCTTTAAGACCTATTGTATCATGTGTCAATACTTTCGTTTACTTTCGAGACATACGGCTTGCTCGTACTCAAACCTCCGCGGTTTCAGAACACGCTAACAAGACCGGGCATTTTCCTATTTGGGACGAGGTTAAGTTTATTGACCGTGACCCATGATACGACCTAAGGACGTCCTCGACTCTAATAAACAGGACGGTGTTGTCTACAAGATTCCTTGCGAATGCGGCAAAGTGTATATCGGAGAAACAGGGAGGTCTATGCATGAAAGGATAAAAGAACACGATAGAGACATACGGCTTGCTCGTACTCAAACCTCCGCGGTTTCAAAACACGCTAACAAGACCGAGCATTTTCCTATTTGGGACGAGGTTAAGTTTATTGACCGTGACCCACACTGGTACACCCGTAGAGTTAAAGAGGCCATCCACATAAGACTTCATCCTAATAACATCAACAGAGATAGTGGAATTGAAATTCCCGAAGCGTGGATGCCTATAATCAAGAAGCATAACAGCCGACCGATATCAAATCGGACCGGAGAGGGAACAACATCTTTTCGGAATAATAATCAGGATCGAAATGCACCAATAGCAACAAGCCAACGTGCTACATAAGCGATACGTAACCAATCGACCTCATCGCCTGATGAAGACTAGCAGTAATAGCAGTCGAAACGTCGCGATCAACATCTTAAAGTGACTCCATCGTGAGACAAACGAAAAAAGCGTTTACCTTCTTTCAATATTTTTTAGATTAATGCTATATCTTCACAGAATTTAAATCTTGAATTATGCAAAATTCGACCAAAAGGGTTGGCAGCACCCTTACAGAGGTTTTCTGGAGTTGTATTCTGAATAAGCTGCTGTTTGGTGAAAGTTAATTACTGAATATTTATTGCATCATGCATATTACGTTTGAAGGAAATAATAGACATTGTTTGTTACCGACAGTTCTTAAGCAGCTGAAACCAGCTGTCTGTGGGCCGATCTTTTTCGTCCTCCATAAAAACGAAAGTTTTTTTTCGACGAGATTATCTTTATAGAGACTGAAGACTTTGTATCCTCAAAAAGAAGAGAAAAAGGTACTTCTTTATTTCACAAAAGTACATAAATGTTGGCGTTCAATTTATTTCCTTTTACCTGCTACCAAAGGTCTAATTTCCTTGAGATTTAATTTATAAACAAATAAGGTGTAGCATTTAAAAATGCGCTCCATTACGTTATTCACAATTTTGTCAAACGTAGATTAACTCCCGAGTTGTATTCTCAGGTAGAATCAAGCATTTGGAGAGCTTTATCCGTTTGCCAAGAAGGTATGTATTGTTAATAAGTCGTAATACTATACTTTTACAGAAAATATATTAATTACAAACCTTCTAGCCGTTAAATAATAATGACTACTTAATTTGTGTATTTATTTGTATTTCTAACACACATAATATTAATTTGTCGACTAAAGCTAGCGCTCCTCTCGTAAATTAAGTGAAAATAATTGTTTCTCTCTTTGGGCTTTAAAAATTGTCTATTGTAAATTTCTAGGTGAAATGGTGAATGAAACTACATGAATTGAACATCTGGATATTCAATTTTTTTTATAATATTTTCCTCTACATATTCTGGTCGTCGAGCGAAGCGAGGACTGGAGAAGAGGGAAGGGGCGGCGAAGCCTGTGGACTCGCCTTTGATGCCGCCGTTCCGCCCCCTAGTAATTATCCTGTTATTATATTGGCAACAAGTCAATTAAAATGTCAGCAAGTTGTCATGATTTAATTCGGTTGAATGCATCGGTAGTAGTATGAAAATAGACAGGCTAAACACGACTCCCAGTCTTCTAAAAAAGTATTTAAAAAACCTAAAATATAAAGCTTTCCCAGCAAGACTTCAGAGAGAATTGCGCTTTTAGATCACAGTTATGAATTTGAATATTATGAATATTGACCTTTTGATCTCGGCGGATTATAGTGTTTCCGGTCACACGGTAATAGGCATCTTAGATCCGAGTCTCAAAAAGCCGTAGTCTATAATTCCACTGCAATTAAATCATGAATTTTTGCAATAATTTTTAGCTCCTTAGTATTAATGTTCTGTAGTTGAGTAGTGTGTCCCAGAGGAGCTAGGATAAATCCCCGTTGTTTTGTAATAGCGTTTGATTTGGCATCCAACAGATAATCTGCAGCATGGTTGCTGTTTTGAAAATCCAGTCGGACAAAATTCCAGAAAATTAAACATCTTGCTTTTTTGTCACAGACTTTAGACACAGCTTTTGCTCTTCTTTAAGTCAAGGTATAAGCGAAAAATTTCGCAACGAATCGCTCAAAGCTTTCTCAAATCGAGATCTGAAAATTGCATGCGACGAGTCGTCATGTTTGTTTATCATTTGAGCCAGCGAATGGAATAATTATGCAAATTTAGGGCGCCAGGCATTTGGGATGTCAACATGTGTCCTCTATCACCGCATACCTGTCAACAAGAAGTGATCTGACCAATCAGCTCATGATATCAGATTCTGGTATCATGGAACGGCGGCATCAAAGGCGAGTCCACAGGCTTCGTCGCCCCTTCCCTCTTCCTCAGTCCGCGCTCGGCTCGCTTCGCTCGCCGATTTTAACCTAACCCAATTCCCCAAAAAGAAGCCTGTTCACAGGCTATTCTCAGATCACTCAGACTAGTATCCGTACATGCATACGTATCGATCACTTTTTTAACTATCTCAGAAGTAAACGGTTCTTTCTTCTTTACTGGGCATGTTTTAGATCTCTTTGCAGCCTCTAGAACATTACCGCAAACGGCGCTATCAAAAGGATTTGGCGCTGGCACAAAAGAATGGAGCCACTTAAGTGCTGCATGCGCACAAATAACGGATGAACTTGATTTCGAACTTTCAAAGGCCTCAGCCAGGTAAATAACTGCTACGGAAGAAGGAAAGGGTAACTTGAGCGGAATGTTCTTATCTTGACACCAAATGAAGAACTTTTAATTTTTTTTACGTTTGTTCAAACGAACGAAAAATATTTTGCCACTTAAATTTCGTGAGGACAGTACAATATACATCGAAATGTGGGTTAGTTCCCATGCAGGACCAACGAGAATTTACAGAGTATACAAGTGGAGGATGCATGAACCACACCAAAACGCAGTAACAATCTGAAGGAACGAAACTTACCACGAAAAAGCTGATTATCGGCATTACCCTTAAAATGCTTAACTTCATTTCTGCCATAAGGTTTCGACTTCCTCTTCTTCTGAACGGCCTCCTTCGCCTTTTTAAGCTTCTTTTCGTCCTATGAACCGGACGCCAAATCGTCGGACTCGTATTCTTCAACTATCTGCCAACCATCCTTATTCCTGTCGGCGATCTTTATCAGCTTTTGACGTTTGCGAATCAGCTCTTTTCCCTCGGAAATAAAGCTATCGATACCAGCGCCGGTCGGAAGCTGACTTTCTGCTCGGATTTTGTCGAAGATGCTATCCAACTGAGCGTTAAGTTTAAATTGCTTCCGATTGCCTTTAAACTTCAACTGTACGGTATCCTTCTCGATATTCGTTTTGGACTCAATCTATTTATCTTTCTCGTCAATCTTTCGGTTAACATAGGTTTTAAAGAGACCGAAAACTTGATCGACCAATTCGGAACTAGCTTCAGTCAGGACAGTGGGCCGTTCACTAGAACCAGAAGGTTGTGACGAATCCTTCGACTGAAGCGCCGTCAATTCATCTTCACTGGGCATTTCTAGTGTGGTATAAAGGCCGTATGGAACAGTCGGCATTAGGTAACATAGGGTGAAGTAGGTCGGACACCTTATTGAGAATTATACAACCTAATGTCGACACTTGGAATTTTATTTTCAATAAATTTCAGTGTAAAAAAGAAAATCTAGAATCCCCACTCAGGATTGAACCTGCGACCTCAGCTAGGCTTAGGCTTACATAGCCTATCGTACCCCTGTTCTACCTAGCTTCTCGGGTTGCTTAGTTCTAAATTTAACTATATGAACTGCTGGCCCAACCTCAACGGAAAGCTCACCAGTTAATCCGTTATATAACTCTCAATAAGGTGTCCAATCGGACAATCCACTGCAATTAAATCATGAATTTTTGCAATAATTTTTAGCTCCTTAGTATTAATGTTCTGTAGTTGAGTAGTGTGTCCCAGTGGAGCTAGGATAAATCCCCGTTGTTTTGTAATAGCGTTTGATTTGGCATCCAACAGATAATCTGCAGCATGGTTGCTGTTTTGAAAATCCAGTCGGACAAAATTCCAGAAAATTAAACATCTTGCTTTTTTGTCACAGACTTTAGACACAGCTTTTGCTCTTCTTTAAGTCAAGGTATAAGCGAAAAATTTCGCAACGAATCGCTCAAAGCTTTCTCAAATCGAGATCTGAAAATTGCATGCGACGAGTCGTCATGTTTGTTTGTCATTTGAGCCAGCGAATGGAAGAATTATGCAAATTTAGGGCGCCAGGCATTTGAGATGTCAACATGTGTCCTCTGTCACCGCATACCTGTCAACAAGAAGTGATCTGACCAATCAGCTCATGATATCAGATTCTGGTATCATGGAACGGCGGCATCAAAGGCGAGTCCACAGGCTTCGTCGCCCCTTCCCTCTTCCTCAGTCCGCGCTCGGCTCGCTTCGCTCGCCGATTTTAACCTAACCCAATTCCCCAAAAAGAAGCCTGTTCACAGGCTATTCTCAGATCACTCAGACCAGCATCCGTACATGCATACGTATCGATCACTTTTTTAACTATCTCAGAAGTAAACGGTTCTTTCTTCTTTACTGGGCATGTTTTAGCTCTCTTTGCAGCCTCTAGAACATTACCGCAAACGGCGCTATCAAAAGGATTTGGCGCTGGCACAAAAGAATGGAGCCACTTAAGTGCTGCATGCGCACAAATAACGGATGAACTTGATTTCGAACTTTCAAAGGCCTCAGCCATGTAAATAACTGCTACGGAAGAAGGAAAGGGTAACTTGAGCGGAATGTTCTTATCTTGACACCAAATGAAGAACTTTAAATTTTTTTTTACGTTTGTTCAAACGAACGTAAAATATTTTGCCACTTAAATTTCGTGAGGACAGTACAATATACATCGAAATGTGGGTTAGTTCCCATGCAGGACCAACGAGAATTTACAGAGTATACAAGTGGAGGATGCATGAACCACACCAAAACGCAGTAACAATCTGAAGGAACGAAACTTACCACGAAAAAGCTGATTATCGGCATTACCCTTAAAATGCTTAACTTCATTTCTGCCATAAGGTTTCGACTTCCTCTTCTTCTGAACGGCCTCCTTCGCCTTTTTAAGCTTCTTTTCGTCCTATGAACCGGACGC
This sequence comes from Cladopsammia gracilis, assembly GCA_022457155.1. Lineage (NCBI taxonomy): Eukaryota > Metazoa > Cnidaria > Anthozoa > Scleractinia > Dendrophylliidae > Cladopsammia > Cladopsammia gracilis. The sequence continues at coordinate 131,660 of JAJGOT010000760.1, read as the reverse complement.
CAAATCGTCGGACTCGTATTCTTCAACTATCTGCCAACCATCCTTATTCCTGTCGGCGATCTTTATCAGCTTTTGACGTTTGCGAATCAGCTCTTTTCCCTCGGAAATAAAGCTATCGATACCAGCGCCGGTCGGAAGCTGACTTTCTGCTCGGATTTTGTCGAAGATGCTATCCAACTGAGCGTTAAGTTTAAATTGCTTCCGATTGCCTTTAAACTTCAACTGTACGGTATCCTTCTCGATTTTCGTTTTGGACTCAATCTATTTATCTTTCTCGTCAATCTTTCGGTTAAGATAGGTTTTAAAGAGACCGAAAACTTGATCGACCAATTCGGAACTAGCTTCAGTCAGGACAGTGGGCCGTTCACTAGAACCAGAAGGTTGTGACGAATCCTTCGACTGAAGCGCCGTCAATTCATCTTCACTGGGCATTTCTAGTGTGGTATAAAGGCCGTATGGAACAGTCGGCATTAGGTAACATAGGGTGAAGTAGGTCGGACACCTTATTGAGAATTATACAACCTAATGTCGACACTTGGAATTTTATTTTCAATAAATTTCAGTGTAAAAAAGAAAATCTAGAATCCCCACTCAGGATTGAACCTGCGACCTCAGCTAGGCTTAGGCTTACATAGCCTATCGTACCCCTGTTCTACCTAGCTTCTCGGGTTGCTTAGTTCTAAATTTAACTATATGAACTGCTGGCCCAACCTCAACGGAAAGCTAACCAGTTAATCCGTTATATAACTCTCAATAAGGTGTCCAATCGGACAATCCACTGCAATTAAATCATGAATTTTTGCAATAATTTTTAGCTCCTTAGTATTAATGTTCTGTAGTTGAGTAGTGTGTCCCAGTGGAGCTAGGATAAATCCCCGTTGTTTTGTAATAGCGTTTGATTTGGCATCCAACAGATAATCTGCAGCATGGTTGCTGTTTTGAAAATCCAGTCGGACAAAATTCCAGAAAATTAAACATCTTGCTTTTTTGTCACAGACTTTAGACACAGCTTTTGCTCTTCTTTAAGTCAAGGTATAAGCGAAAAATTTCGCAACGAATCGCTCAAAGCTTTCTCAAATCGAGATCTGAAAATTGCATGCGACGAGTCGTCATGTTTGTTTATCATTTGAGCCAGCGAATGGAAGAATTATGCAAATTTAGGGCGCCAGGCATTTGAGATGTCAACATGTGTCCTCTATCACCGCATACCTGTCAACAAGAAGTGATCTGACCAATCAGCTCATGATATCAGATTCTGGTATCATGGAACGGCGGCATCAAAGGCGAGTCCACAGGCTTCGTCGCCCCTTCCCTCTTCCTCAGTCCGCGCTCGGCTCGCTTCGCTCGCCGATTTTAACCTAACCCAATTCCCCAAAAAGAAGCCTGTTCACAGGCTATTCTCAGATCACTCAGACCAGCATCCGTACATGCATACGTATCGATCACTTTTTTAACTATCTCAGAAGTAAACGGTTCTTTCTTCTTTACTGGGCATGTTTTAGCTCTCTTTGCAGCCTCTAGAACATTACCGCAAACGGCGCTATCAAAAGGATTTGGCGCTGGCACAAAAGAATGGAGCCACTTAAGTGCTGCATGCGCACAAATAACGGATGAACTTGATTTCGAACTTTCAAAGGCCTCAGCCATGTAAATAACTGCTACGGAAGAAGGAAAGGATAACTTGAGCGGAATGGTCTTATCTTGACACCAAATGAAGAACTTTTAAAATTTTTTTACGTTTGTTCAAACGAACGTAAAATATTTTGCCACTTAAATTTCCTGAGGACAGTACAATATACATCGAAATGTGGGTTAGTTCCCATGCAGGACCAACGAGAATTTACAGAGTATACAAGTGGAGGATGCATGAACCACACCAAAACGCAGTAACAATCTGAAGGAACGAAACTTACCACGAAAAAGCTGATTATCGGCATTACCCTTAAAATGCTTAACTTCATTTCTGCCATAAGGTTTCGACTTCCTCTTCTTCTGAACGGCCTCCTTCGCCTTTTTAAGCTTCTTTTCGTCCTATGAACCGGACGCCAAATCGTCGGACTCGTATTCTTCAACTATCTGCCAACCATCCTTATTCCTGTCGGCGATCTTTATCAGCTTTTGACGTTTGCGAATCAGCTCTTTTCCCTCGGAAATAAAGCTATCGATACCAGCGCCGGTCGGAAGCTGACTTTCTGCTCGGATTTTGTCGAAGATGCTATCCAACTGAGCGTTAAGTTTAAATTGCTTCCGATTGCCTTTAAACTTCAACTGTACGGTATCCTTCTCGATTTTCGTTTTGGACTCAATCTATTTATCTTTCTCGTCAATCTTTCGGTTAAGATAGGTTTTAAAGAGACCGAAAACTTGATCGACCAATTCGGAACTAGCTTCAGTCAGGACAGTGGGCCGTTCACTAGAACCAGAAGGTTGTGACGAATCCTTCGACTGAAGCGCCGTCAATTCATCTTCACTGGGCATTTCTAGTGTGGTATAAAGGCCGTATGGAACAGTCGGCATTAGGTAACATAGGGTGAAGTAGGTCGGACACCTTATTGAGAATTATACAACCTAATGTCGACACTTGGAATTTTATTTTCAATAAATTTCAGTGTAAAAAAGAAAATCTAGAATCCCCACTCAGGATTGAACCTGCGACCTCAGCTAGGCTTAGGCTTACATAGCCTATCGTACCCCTGTTCTACCTAGCTTCTCGGGTTGCTTAGTTCTAAATTTAACTATATGAACTGCTGGCCCAACCTCAACGGAAAGCTAACCAGTTAATCCGTTATATAACTCTCAATAAGGTGTCCAATCGGACAATCCACTGCAATTAAATCATGAATTTTTGCAATAATTTTTAGCTCCTTAGTATTAATGTTCTGTAGTTGAGTAGTGTGTCCCAGTGGAGCTAGGATAAATCCCCGTTGTTTTGTAATAGCGTTTGATTTGGCATCCAACAGATAATCTGCAGCATGGTTGCTGTTTTGAAAATCCAGTCGGACAAAATTCCAGAAAATTAAACATCTTGCTTTTTTGTCACAGACTTTAGACACAGCTTTTGCTCTTCTTTAAGTCAAGGTATAAGCGAAAAATTTCGCAACGAATCGCTCAAAGCTTTCTCAAATCGAGATCTGAAAATTGCATGCGACGAGTCGTCATGTTTGTTTATCATTTGAGCCAGCGAATGGAAGAATTATGCAAATTTAGGGCGCCAGGCATTTGAGATGTCAACATGTGTCCTCTATCACCGCATACCTGTCAACAAGAAGTGATCTGACCAATCAGCTCATGATATCAGATTCTGGTATCATGGAACGGCGGCATCAAAGGCGAGTCCACAGGCTTCGTCGCCCCTTCCCTCTTCCTCAGTCCGCGCTCGGCTCGCTTCGCTCGCCGATTTTAACCTAACCCAATTCCCCAAAAAGAAGCCTGTTCACAGGCTATTCTCAGATCACTCAGACCAGCATCCGTACATGCATACGTATCGATCACTTTTTTAACTATCTCAGAAGTAAACGGTTCTTTCTTCTTTACTGGGCATGTTTTAGCTCTCTTTGCAGCCTCTAGAACATTACCGCAAACGGCGCTATCAAAAGGATTTGGCGCTGGCACAAAAGAATGGAGCCACTTAAGTGCTGCATGCGCACAAATAACGGATGAACTTGATTTCGAACTTTCAAAGGCCTCAGCCATGTAAATAACTGCTACGGAAGAAGGAAAGGATAACTTGAGCGGAATGGTCTTATCTTGACACCAAATGAAGAACTTTTAAAATTTTTTTACGTTTGTTCAAACGAACGTAAAATATTTTGCCACTTAAATTTCCTGAGGACAGTACAATATACATCGAAATGTGGGTTAGTTCCCATGCAGGACCAACGAGAATTTACAGAGTATACAAGTGGAGGATGCATGAACCACACCAATACGCAGTAACAATCTGAAGGAACGAAACTTACCACGAAAAAGCTGATTCAGTATCGGCATTACCCTTAAAATGCTTAACTTCATTTCTGCCATCGGGTTTCGACTTCCTCTTCTTCTGAACGGCCTCCTTCGCCTTTTTAAGCTTCTTTTCGTCCTATGAACCGGACGCCAAATCGTCGGACTCGTATTCTTCAACTATCTGCCAACCATCCTTATTCCTGTCGGCGATCTTTATCAGCTTTTGACGTTTGCGAATCAGCTCTTTTCCCTCGGAAATAAAGCTATCGATACCAGCGCCGGTCGGAAGCTGACTTTCTGCTCGGATTTTGTCGAAGATGCTATCCAACTGAGCGTTAAGTTTAAATTGCTTCCGATTGCCTTTAAACTTCAACTGTACGGTATCCTTCTCGATTTTCGTTTTGGACTCAATCTATTTATCTTTCTCGTCAATCTTTCGGTTAAGATAGGTTTTAAAGAGACCGAAAACTTGATCGACCAATTCGGAACTAGCTTCAGTCAGGACAGTGGGCCGTTCACTAGAACCAGAAGGTTGTGACGAATCCTTCGACTGAAGCGCCGTCAATTCATCTTCACTGGGCATTTCTAGTGTGGTATAAAGGCCGTATGGAACAGTCGGCATTAGGTAACATAGGGTGAAGTAGGTCGGACACCTTATTGAGAATTATACAACCTAATGTCGACACTTGGAATTTTATTTTCAATAAATTTCAGTGTAAAAAAGAAAATCTAGAATCCCCACTCAGGATTGAACCTGCGACCTCAGCTAGGCTTAGGCTTACATAGCCTATCGTACCCCTGTTCTACCTAGCTTCTCGGGTTGCTTAGTTCTAAATTTAACTATATGAACTGCTGGCCCAACCTCAACGGAAAGCTAACCAGTTAATCCGTTATATAACTCTCAATAAGGTGTCCAATCGGACAATCCACTGCAATTAAATCATGAATTTTTGCAATAATTTTTAGCTCCTTAGTATTAATGTTCTGTAGTTGAGTAGTGTGTCCCAGTGGAGCTAGGATAAATCCCCGTTGTTTTGTAATAGCGTTTGATTTGGCATCCAACAGATAATCTGCAGCATGGTTGCTGTTTTGAAAATCCAGTCGGACAAAATTCCAGAAAATTAAACATCTTGCTTTTTTGTCACAGACTTTAGACACAGCTTTTGCTCTTCTTTAAGTCAAGGTATAAGCGAAAAATTTCGCAACGAATCGCTCAAAGCTTTCTCAAATCGAGATCTGAAAATTGCATGCGACGAGTCGTCATGTTTGTTTATCATTTGAGCCAGCGAATGGAAGAATTATGCAAATTTAGGGCGCCAGGCATTTGAGATGTCAACATGTGTCCTCTATCACCGCATACCTGTCAACAAGAAGTGATCTGACCAATCAGCTCATGATATCAGATTCTGGTATCATGGAACGGCGGCATCAAAGGCGAGTCCACAGGCTTCGTCGCCCCTTCCCTCTTCCTCAGTCCGCGCTCGGCTCGCTTCGCTCGCCGATTTTAACCTAACCCAATTCCCCAAAAAGAAGCCTGTTCACAGGCTATTCTCAGATCACTCAGACCAGCATCCGTACATGCATACGTATCGATCACTTTTTTAACTATCTCAGAAGTAAACGGTTCTTTCTTCTTTACTGGGCATGTTTTAGCTCTCTTTGCAGCCTCTAGAACATTACCGCAAACGGCGCTATCAAAAGGATTTGGCGCTGGCACAAAAGAATGGAGCCACTTAAGTGCTGCATGCGCACAAATAACGGATGAACTTGATTTCGAACTTTCAAAGGCCTCAGCCATGTAAATAACTGCTACGGAAGAAGGAAAGGATAACTTGAGCGGAATGGTCTTATCTTGACACCAAATGAAGAACTTTTAAAATTTTTTTACGTTTGTTCAAACGAACGTAAAATATTTTGCCACTTAAATTTCCTGAGGACAGTACAATATACATCGAAATGTGGGTTAGTTCCCATGCAGGACCAACGAGAATTTACAGAGTATACAAGTGGAGGATGCATGAACCACACCAAAACGCAGTAACAATCTGAAGGAACGAAACTTACCACGAAAAAGCTGATTATCGGCATTACCCTTAAAATGCTTAACTTCATTTCTGCCATAAGGTTTCGACTTCCTCTTCTTCTGAACGGCCTCCTTCGCCTTTTTAAGCTTCTTTTCGTCCTATGAACCGGACGCCAAATCGTCGGACTCGTATTCTTCAACTATCTGCCAACCATCCTTATTCCTGTCGGCGATCTTTATCAGCTTTTGACGTTTGCGAATCAGCTCTTTTCCCTCGGAAATAAAGCTATCGATACCAGCGCCGGTCGGAAGCTGACTTTCTGCTCGGATTTTGTCGAAGATGCTATCCAACTGAGCGTTAAGTTTAAATTGCTTCCGATTGCCTTTAAACTTCAACTGTACGGTATCCTTCTCGATTTTCGTTTTGGACTCAATCTATTTATCTTTCTCGTCAATCTTTCGGTTAAGATAGGTTTTAAAGAGACCGAAAACTTGATCGACCAATTCGGAACTAGCTTCAGTCAGGACAGTGGGCCGTTCACTAGAACCAGAAGGTTGTGACGAATCCTTCGACTGAAGCGCCGTCAATTCATCTTCACTGGGCATTTCTAGTGTGGTATAAAGGCCGTATGGAACAGTCGGCATTAGGTAACATAGGGTGAAGTAGGTCGGACACCTTATTGAGAATTATACAACCTAATGTCGACACTTGGAATTTTATTTTCAATAAATTTCAGTGTAAAAAAGAAAATCTAGAATCCCCACTCAGGATTGAACCTGCGACCTCAGCTAGGCTTAGGCTTACATAGCCTATCGTACCCCTGTTCTACCTAGCTTCTCGGGTTGCTTAGTTCTAAATTTAACTATATGAACTGCTGGCCCAACCTCAACGGAAAGCTAACCAGTTAATCCGTTATATAACTCTCAATAAGGTGTCCAATCGGACAATCCACTGCAATTAAATCATGAATTTTTGCAATAATTTTTAGCTCCTTAGTATTAATGTTCTGTAGTTGAGTAGTGTGTCCCAGTGGAGCTAGGATAAATCCCCGTTGTTTTGTAATAGCGTTTGATTTGGCATCCAACAGATAATCTGCAGCATGGTTGCTGTTTTGAAAATCCAGTCGGACAAAATTCCAGAAAATTAAACATCTTGCTTTTTTGTCACAGACTTTAGACACAGCTTTTGCTCTTCTTTAAGTCAAGGTATAAGCGAAAAATTTCGCAACGAATCGCTCAAAGCTTTCTCAAATCGAGATCTGAAAATTGCATGCGACGAGTCGTCATGTTTGTTTATCATTTGAGCCAGCGAATGGAAGAATTATGCAAATTTAGGGCGCCAGGCATTTGAGATGTCAACATGTGTCCTCTATCACCGCATACCTGTCAACAAGAAGTGATCTGACCAATCAGCTCATGATATCAGATTCTGGTATCATGGAACGGCGGCATCAAAGGCGAGTCCACAGGCTTCGTCGCCCCTTCCCTCTTCCTCAGTCCGCGCTCGGCTCGCTTCGCTCGCCGATTTTAACCTAACCCAATTCCCCAAAAAGAAGCCTGTTCACAGGCTATTCTCAGATCACTCAGACCAGCATCCGTACATGCATACGTATCGATCACTTTTTTAACTATCTCAGAAGTAAACGGTTCTTTCTTCTTTACTGGGCATGTTTTAGCTCTCTTTGCAGCCTCTAGAACATTACCGCAAACGGCGCTATCAAAAGGATTTGGCGCTGGCACAAAAGAATGGAGCCACTTAAGTGCTGCATGCGCACAAATAACGGATGAACTTGATTTCAAACTTTCAAAGGCCTCAGCCATGTAAATAACTGCTACGGAAGAAGGAAAGGATAACTTGAGCGGAATGGTCTTATCTTGACACCAAATGAAGAACTTTTAAAATTTTTTTACGTTTGTTCAAACGAACGTAAAATATTTTGCCACTTAAATTTCCTGAGGACAGTACAATATACATCGAAATGTGGGTTAGTTCCCATGCAGGACCAACGAGAATTTACAGAGTATACAAGTGGAGGATGCATGAACCACACCAATACGCAGTAACAATCTGAAGGAACGAAACTTACCACGAAAAAGCTGATTATCGGCATTACCCTTAAAATGCTTAACTTCATTTCTGCCATAAGGTTTCGACTTCCTCTTCTTCTGAACGGCCTCCTTCGCCTTTTTAAGCTTCTTTTCGTCCTATGAACCGGACGCCAAATCGTCGGACTCGTATTCTTCAACTATCTGCCAACCATCCTTATTCCTGTCGGCGATCTTTATCAGCTTTTGACGTTTGCGAATCAGCTCTTTTCCCTCGGAAATAAAGCTATCGATACCAGCGCCGGTCGGAAGCTGACTTTCTGCTCGGATTTTGTCGAAGATGCTATCCAACTGAGCGTTAAGTTTAAATTGCTTCCGATTGCCTTTAAACTTCAACTGTACGGTATCCTTCTCGATTTTCGTTTTGGACTCAATCTATTTATCTTTCTCGTCAATCTTTCGGTTAAGATAGGTTTTAAAGAGACCGAAAACTTGATCGACCAATTCGGAACTAGCTTCAGTCAGGACAGTGGGCCGTTCACTAGAACCAGAAGGTTGTGACGAATCCTTCGACTGAAGCGCCGTCAATTCATCTTCACTGGGCATTTCTAGTGTGGTATAAAGGCCGTATGGAACAGTCGGCATTAGGTAACATAGGGTGAAGTAGGTCGGACACCTTATTGAGAATTATACAACCTAATGTCGACACTTGGAATTTTATTTTCAATAAATTTCAGTGTAAAAAAGAAAATCTAGAATCCCCACTCAGGATTGAACCTGCGACCTCAGCTAGGCTTAGGCTTACATAGCCTATCGTACCCCTGTTCTACCTAGCTTCTCGGGTTGCTTAGTTCTAAATTTAACTATATGAACTGCTGGCCCAACCTCAACGGAAAGCTAACCAGTTAATCCGTTATATAACTCTCAATAAGGTGTCCAATCGGACAATCCACTGCAATTAAATCATGAATTTTTGCAATAATTTTTAGCTCCTTAGTATTAATGTTCTGTAGTTGAGTAGTGTGTCCCAGTGGAGCTAGGATAAATCCCCGTTGTTTTGTAATAGCGTTTGATTTGGCATCCAACAGATAATCTGCAGCATGGTTGCTGTTTTGAAAATCCAGTCGGACAAAATTCCAGAAAATTAAACATCTTGCTTTTTTGTCACAGACTTTAGACACAGCTTTTGCTCTTCTTTAAGTCAAGGTATAAGCGAAAAATTTCGCAACGAATCGCTCAAAGCTTTCTCAAATCGAGATCTGAAAATTGCATGCGACGAGTCGTCATGTTTGTTTATCATTTGAGCCAGCGAATGGAAGAATTATGCAAATTTAGGGCGCCAGGCATTTGAGATGTCAACATGTGTCCTCTATCACCGCATACCTGTCAACAAGAAGTGATCTGACCAATCAGCTCATGATATCAGATTCTGGTATCATGGAACGGCGGCATCAAAGGCGAGTCCACAGGCTTCGTCGCCCCTTCCCTCTTCCTCAGTCCGCGCTCGGCTCGCTTCGCTCGCCGATTTTAACCTAACCCAATTCCCCAAAAAGAAGCCTGTTCACAGGCTATTCTCAGATCACTCAGACCAGCATCCGTACATGCATACGTATCGATCACTTTTTTAACTATCTCAGAAGTAAACGGTTCTTTCTTCTTTACTGGGCATGTTTTAGCTCTCTTTGCAGCCTCTAGAACATTACCGCAAACGGCGCTATCAAAAGGATTTGGCGCTGGCACAAAAGAATGGAGCCACTTAAGTGCTGCATGCGCACAAATAACGGATGAACTTGATTTCGAACTTTCAAAGGCCTCAGCCATGTAAATAACTGCTACGGAAGAAGGAAAGGATAACTTGAGCGGAATGGTCTTATCTTGACACCAAATGAAGAACTTTTAAATTTTTTTTACGTTTGTTCAAACGAACGTAAAATATTTTGCCACTTAAATTTCCTGAGGACAGTACAATATACATCGAAATGTGGGTTAGTTCCCATGCAGGACCAACGAGAATTTACAGAGTATACAAGTGGAGGATGCATGAACCACACCAATACGCAGTAACAATCTGAAGGAACGAAACTTACCACGAAAAAGCTGATTCAGTATCGGCATTACCCTTAAAATGCTTAACTTCATTTCTGCCATCGGGTTTCGACTTCCTCTTCTTCTGAACGGCCTCCTTCGCCTTTTTAAGCTTCTTTTCGTCCTATGAACCGGACGCCAAATCGTCGGACTCGTATTCTTCAACTATCTGCCAACCATCCTTATTCCTGTCGGCGATCTTTATCAGCTTTTGACGTTTGCGAATCAGCTCTTTTCCCTCGGAAATAAAGCTATCGATACCAGCGCCGGTCGGAAGCTGACTTTCTGCTCGGATTTTGTCGAAGATGCTATCCAACTGAGCGTTAAGTTTAAATTGCTTCCGATTGCCTTTAAACTTCAACTGTACGGTATCCTTCTCGATTTTCGTTTTGGACTCAATCTATTTATCTTTCTCGTCAATCTTTCGGTTAAGATAGGTTTTAAAGAGACCGAAAACTTGATCGACCAATTCGGAACTAGCTTCAGTCAGGACAGTGGGCCGTTCACTAGAACCAGAAGGTTGTGACGAATCCTTCGACTGAAGCGCCGTCAATTCATCTTCACTGGGCATCTCTAGTGTGGTATAAAGGCCGTATGGAACGGTCGGCATTAGGTAACATAGGGTGAAGTAGGTCGGACACCTTATTGAGAATTATACAACGTAATGTCGACACTTGGAATTTTATTTTCAATAAATTTCAGTGTAAAAAAGAAAATCTAGAATCCCCACTCAGGATTGAACCTGCGACCTCAGCTAGGCTTAAGCTTACATAGCCTATCGTTAGTTCTAAATTTAACTATATGAACTGCTGGCCCAACCTCAACGGAAAGCTAACCAGTTAATCCGTTATATAACTCTCAATAAGGTGTCCAATCGGGTCTCAGTCGATGTTATCGAACGTTTACCGTATGGAACTGCGCGAGAGAGAGAACGAATGATCTCATAATAGACTTATATAGTGCGATGAACCAATCATAGCTCTGGAACACCACGAAAGCATGCGTGGCTTCCAAAAAAAAACATCAACAACAACAACAAAGAATGCGCTAAGGACCGCGAAATATTCATCTCATAGCAGTGTAAAATACATAATGGTCCGGCTGAAGTACGTATTCCATTGCATTGTATTGTATTGAACTGGATTGAATAGGGTAGAATGGGATGGGATTGAACTGGATTGAATAGGGTGGAATGGGATGGGATTGAACTGGATTGAATAGGGTAGAATGGTATGGGATTGAACTGGATTGAATAGGGTAGAATGGGATGGTATTGAACTGGATTGAATAGGGTGGAATGGGATGGGATTGAACTGGATTGAATAGGGTAGAATGGGATGGGATTGAACTGGATTGAATAGGGTATAATGGGATCGTATTGAACTGGATTAAATAGGGTAGAATGGGATGGTATTGAACTGGATTGAATAGGGTGGAATGGGATGAGATTGTACTGGATTGAATAGGGTAGACTGGGATGGTATTGAACTGGATTAAATAGGGTAGAATGGGATGGGATTGAACTGGATTGTAGTGTATTGTGGTACATTCGTTGCATTGTATTATTGCTCGCATAGAACAACAAGGTTCAATCCAAACAAACTTATATGCTGATATATCTTATTTGCAGATTTTTCCTTTGGCTAAGATGCACCTATTGATTTTCCTTGGGGTTGTACTATTCGCTGCCGCATGTGCTGGTATGTAAACTGTGCTAACGATTTCTTTTTGTGTTGGTATTAAATCCAATCCCTGTTTTGATTTCATTGTAAAAGGTACGAAGAATAAGGAAGCGTTTTAAGTTTCAACGTGTACTACCAGTAATTCTCTATCATCGAAGTATTGATTTTCACTGAGATTTAGGAAACTTTTGTTTCGCGAAGTACAATAAAACTACACAAATGAAAGTAAAATAACTTTTCCGTGAATGTTAAGAAAATAAACAAATCCTAACAAGCTCTTTTTTGACTTTTTTTTAAATTACCAAATCAATATTCAATACCATAATTAGAGGCATTAGAAAAACCCGAGTATTGAGAGAAAGAAAGAAAGGAAAAATATAGAACAAGAAATACAACAATAAAGTTGTTTGATTGTCTGATGCATCTGAAAGGATTCTCACGATATATAAGCCAATTTTTAACTTGTTTGCTAGTATTTTAACTTACATTTTCGAACTTCTTGGAATCAGTGAAACAACGAGACGTATCGACTCTTTTTCGCATTTATGAATTTAAAACAAGGTTCTTTGAGTTCCGACAGGGCTTGAACATTCATGCGTTATAGTGTTCTAAATTCACTTTCACCTTTGTTGACTGTTTCGTTGAACTTAAAATTCAGTTCGCGAATCTCAGTTTCCACGTACGCATGTATCTTAGCAGGGAAGGAGAGTCGCTTAGTTTTCTTTATTGACAATGGAAAATAAATGAAATTAAAAGTTGGCGCAAATCTCGTTACACAGGTTCTGTTATTTGAACTGGGAGCCTTGTACTTTTCTCAGTGTTGGTAATGGCTGAATAACGATAAATGACTATAATAAAAACTAAGAGAGCACAACATAATCTCCTGGCAAGGATGAATCGCATGCATAAAATTAAGCTTCTCTTATCTTACGGTTATTTTATGCAACCCGGCCTTATACCAGACCATTTACGAATTGGCCTCTCTGTCCAGCTAGTTCAGCAATAAGTTTGCAAGCGATGATCGATGACTGACATTGGCCGTTATCGATCCCAAATCCGCTAAACCGTCTTGAAAACATGGAGGTACACGTAAAGACATCTGTCTACGAAATCGTGTTGTTCAAGGTATTATGTTTTATAATATTTCACTTTCCACTACATAAGTGAATGCGAGCTTTTTAAGTGCTTTGCTTTGCTTTGCAAACCAAGCCTCGTTCCCGTCGCTTAGGACCGTCATGATCCTGCCGTTTTCTGTCCACCATTCAATTAAAAACGCCTATAGCCAATCTTCTCTTTGCAGAAACCATATCTTTCTACATATTTTCATTTTGCAATAATATCGTGTTTTCATGATTATTGCCAGGAGCATTCTTTAAGCTCGCTTTATTGTCTTGAAATTGGACGAAAGAATCGGCAAAAGTAATGGAAGAAAAGAAATATTAGCTAAATAGACAAAATAACAGCTAAAAAAATTCAACCGATTTCACAAGAATGACAAGTTTGATTTCTTGACGGCCGCCTGTACCGAAATCAAACTTGATGAACTGTAATCCACTTCCTGTTTTGCTCTATAGAATCTTTTTACCCAATTAAGTTGTATATTAGGTGGCAGTTTTTCGTTTTAACATGGAAATTTACGTAAGGGAAATTTTGTTATTTCGGCGGGACAGTGTCCCTTTAAAGGCCCACCGTAACTTACCGTGATTCATTGCGGGCGTTCTAGAATTTCTGAGGCCACGAAAATCAGTTTTGTGTCGGGGTAGTTTGATTCCTAAAAAAATCCGTTTACATCGTGGAATCTGTATCGTTTATTAACTTCAAGATTATTTCTTTCAAATATTTAGTACATATTCAAGGCATTGCACCTTGTTTTTGTATGTTTTCTTTTATTTTCCATCATTACTGATACGTTTTCTAAGGAACGCCGCCGAAGGTTCGAGGCCGGCTGTTAAGAAACGAGAACCTTCAGAAGGTTTAGCTCAGAAATTCGTTCGTCCGTGAAAAGGAAATAGGTATATTAGATTGCCTGCTAGTTAAGATTTATCTTCGAATCTTTTCATTGTAATTTTTTAGTACATTCGTTTTCCAGATACTGTGAGTTGACATTTGAATCTTACCATCGATAACCGTGAACGTTCGACCAGAATGAATAATGCTCCCTGGAGATGTAAACAACAGAAAAAGCTCAAACTTCTCGGCTCGCCGGCGGAGTCGTTTTTTTCCAGCAACTATGTCAGTCTATGTGAAATATTCCATGGAAGTTGAAGGAGGTTTTCCCCGTCCCTAGCCGTCTAATGTTTTTCGATGCAAACTTCTGAAGCCGATAAAACGTCCTCCGCCAGCGGAGCTCACTAATTATGCCCGATGCAAAGCAGATACGCCGACAGAACAGCCCACACTTCTCGGCTCGCTGGAGGTTTGGTTTTAAGCGGCATCGACATTAAACTTTCGGTAAAAATAGCAGGAGGTTTACCGCGTCCCACGACGTGAAAATGATTTCGATGCGAACTTTCGAAGCGGAGGAAACTGCCTCAACGACTATAGTTGCCTGGAGCTACACTAAGGCGGGTTGAGCGGCCCCAGACAATATCTATTTCCCTTTCGCTGTTTCTTGGATTATTACTAATATATATAGATAGGCTGAGCCTAACAGCGTATAGCTCTTTGAACAGAAAGCCGATGATAAACTTAACTGAGGTGAAAGGTCGGAAGCACAAGAATAAAATTGACGACCGGGCTATTTTTTAATTTTAGCAATTCTCAAAAGCAGACTTACGTGACCGTTTGCACAGTACATTTAGACCGTACAAAAGTTTTTCTCCGTCTAAAATAACTAGCACGACTAATTTCCAAATAAAATACACCTGTTGCTTATAAAAAATTATCCGAGAAACTGATTTGGAAATCAAAATTGCAAAAAAATACACAAACATATTTGCATAAGACCACGCGAGTGAAGTTTAGAACTATAAAATCCAAGTCTTGTTTTGTTTACATAAAATCGCTTTCAACTTATGTAATGAATGAACAAACACATAAAAATGGACAACACAATTAATCTCCTTTCAAAAATGTTTATTCAAATCTCCATAAGTTTATGTTTAAAAGCAAAACTCGAACCATTTATAGCTCATCGAGGCCGAGATGTCTCCGATGAAAGAAATCAAAACAACTGAATTTAATTGAGCACGTTTATAAACAATTCTCAAAACTAGCGAGAACACAAAGAAAAAGCCAATCACAGATTGATATCAACATAAATTCCCATCGAAAAATGTACTTTGTTTTACCTTTAAGTGCCTCCACTGCTTGGAAATTCTTTAAATCTGCGCTTCTTCAGTTGAATCTGAAACCCGAAGTGACAAACATCTCCCCGCATTTCTGAATGCTCCCATCCTTGAGACAAGATTTTATCCCTGAAAGCTCTTCTTTTTCCACTATAGCGGCTTCTGGTATCCCTTAATTAGTATCCCTGTCTTGAGTGGCAAATTAACCGCGAAAAAATGCATTTAAAACTAGAGCTGCTGTGCTCGTCTCAGCTTGGCTTTCCGTTCGCATCACGGAAGCGGTAGACTTTACTAAGAATTTTCATGCATTCTTGGTAAACTACGGTAAAGAAAATTACATTTTAAAATGTGGATTTACTTTGAAAGAAACATTTCATTGATTGTTTCTTTATGCTATCAATAGTTTTTTTTTTGAAATGTTTAATAAACTTGGCGACATTCGGTCAAGTGATTGTACAAGAAATTCGCTTGCGTGGACAGTTTCCTAGATGCATTATAATGTAATGCGTTTTGCTTTTGAGAGTAATCTGAGAGATATTTGAAAAAAAAACTTTCGATTGAGAGAATTTGTTGTCCTTTTCTTGTGTTTGTCATTCAAGAATTGGTCTGGAAAGCTATCTTTTGTAAACAAAACCAAATTTATATTTCGCAGCTCCAATTTCATTTGCATCGCAAAATTCAAAATGTCTGCATAATTTTTGATATTTTGACTTTCAAGTTAGTTTTGCAGGCTTTTTGATACGCCACTGATGTTGTATATTCGAAAATCATTCAAACTAATTATTCTAGACGGAGGAGATGTTGTTTTTCAAGTCTGTGTTCGCGCGTGATCCACGCGCGGCCGCTAGGGTAAATGCGTGACAAGTACGGGATTTTGGCGCTTATTTCTCAGACGTCTGTTTCGCAGGGGCCCCAGTGGTAGCGCCGCGAAACGACGTCTGTTTTCTAAGGCCAGGCGTCAAATCGTGGACAAAATGTTTTATTCGTCGTTTCGAATGTCGTTTCGTCGTTTCGTCGTGTCATTTCGCCACTTCGTTTCGTTGTTTCGTTTCGTCACTCCGTATCCCGGGGGGGGGGGGGGGGGATACTTCTTATAATGGGCTATACGGGGATGCTCCGCCCAAAAGGGGTACCTTTTTTAGGCTGGAGGTATATGAAAGGGTCGGGATTTCACGAGTTGAAGTATATGAAAGGGGAGGGATTTCACGAAGAATAGCAAAGGGAAGCGAAAACACGAGTTGAAGCAAAAAAAAAGGTAGAGAAAACTGCTATTTAAATATTATAAAAAGGGCCTTTCAAAATATATCAGACGTACGTAACGGCTATATGAAAGGGGTACCATTTTCAATGAAAGGTATATGAAAGGGGTGCCGATTTCAATGAAAGGTATATGAAAGGGGTACATGTACCTTTTCTGTCAATGCACATTGTTCGAATCACGACAAAGTGTCTTCACTTTCTTGCCTGCATACAAGCTGTCGAGCTTATCTAATTCCTGGCTCAACTCGTTTAATCGTTCAGTGTTGTTATTGTGTGATTACACCAGGTAAACATGTAATAAGCCGATCAACCACTTCAGACGATCTGTTTGTTGACATGGCATTAAGGTCGCGGGGGATACCTGGCCATGAATAAATTCATAGGGCAAAATTTTAGCAGGGGTGTCACTTTGAAAGCCGATTTCTCTAAAGTTTAACAGAGATATTGGCGAATAATGGAAGTGATTTCCCCACTTACTGATCCGTCAAAACGTCTATTGTGTCATATCTAACTCCGATTTTATTATTTAAACTTTAATTAAAAGTTATTAGCTTTTAAAAGAGTAAAATTGTCCATGCTAGAATTTGAAGCCTCATATCTTCTCTTTGAAAGCCTATTTAAAAATTTTGAGTCAGATATGACAGTCTGCAATGCACCTAGTTTACCTCCCTGCAGTGTCAATTCATGGAATTCTCTATTCGCGCTGAATTCTTGGACACAAAATTGCTTGTTTTTTACGCTTCCGAAGGCTTCCCGAGCAAGCACGAATGCAAACAATGTATATTTATGGTAATTTTGCTAATTTTAATCCACGGGCTATTGTCAACACTTCATGCAGAAACGACAGAAACAGAAAGAACAATGCTTTGAAAAATTGTGTATTTTATCTGAGACAGCGTTTTGCACTTGCAATTATTGATGTAAAAACATTACACAGGCTGTCATGAATATTTCGCGCATTCTTGGTATTAGCCGTCGCACTTCGCGTATACTCTTTTCATAAATGCATACTGATGAGCGGAACCTGTCCCCCGGACCTTAATGGCAACGCAAAGCCTCGCAGAAGAGTCCTCCGATTTATCGGAGAACGAAGATGTACAAGAAATAGAAGATCCAATTTTGGTAGCAGTAAATGCTGGCGTAACTCTTCGTGCTCCAACAAGTGCTGCCATCGCAAGTAAGCGAAAACTTCCTGCCAACGAAGGGAAGTACAAGCAGAGGGGGAGTAGTAAAACTACTGTCAGGACAAGTGCCTGGGATCGGATCAAAGAGTACTCAAAACATCATTTTGCTGTGGTTATAACCGGAAATTGCGGTGCAATACTTGAAGTGAAATTATCTCTGAGAAGAAAATTTCAATCGAAAAACATATCAAATCCAAGAAGCACGAGAGAGGCCTGTTCGAGATTGCAAAAAGCAAATCAGAGAGCGAGACAATAACGGCATGTTTGCAGAGGAGGGATAACAGAGAAAAAGCATGCGGGTCAACGTTGCCAGCGGATATGCGCTGTTTAGCTTTGAGGTGGTCGAATCTTTTCTTTCAGGTGGAATAGCATTAGCAAAAGTGGATGCCCTTCGACCTTTAATAGAGAAGTATGGCCACAGGTTAACCAACCGAGCCCACCTGAGCGAGCTTATTCCAGCGGTGCTAGAAAATGAAAAGGACAAACTTAAAGTGTATATGACAGTGATTTTTTTATTTGCTTGATCTAATGTACACGATGTTCTGATAAGAAAATGGGAAAAAATTGTCGATATCGATTTTCCTTCTCCGCTTTTTGGCCGTCTAGAAACGTGAAATTTCACTTCCGGTGTGTTACAAAACCGCGCAAGAAGAAAGACTGGAAATAGTCCGCTGTGACGTCAATACAGGAATGCCAGACGGCTACAACGCAGAGAGAAAAATCGATATCGATTTTTTTCCACTTTTTTTATCAGAACATCATGAAGATTCGATCAAGCAAATAAAAAAAATCACTGTCATATACACTTTAAGAAAGAACTCAAAGATGTGAAGGTCTCTGTTTGATGGAACAGCCAGATTGCTTGAGGCCCTTGCTGTCATAGTTCGTTTTTTACAGGAAAACCTTCAGCCCACTCAGCGCCTTATACGTCTGAACATTCTCGCAAGAAGAGTTGGCTCAGAGGCGTGACGTCATCCAAAATGGCCGCCATCTTGGATTTTGCTAAAAATTCAAATTTATCGGGAAAATGCGGAAATTGCAAATATTGCTTGCTGGAGTTGCAAAATAACATACAATTAAACATTTTGATGCTTTTGGTAGCATTTTATATGTTTTTTCGCTGAAAAAGGTGAAAAACACGCATTTTTCTTCAAAAATGGGTTGACCACATGTTACTTATAACGTCATTTCTTGTTACCATAACAACTGATCGTCGCCAAACTTTACCAAAATGTCTCAAGGATAAATGAACGGCTACTGAAAACGGCATGTGATAATTTTAAATGGTCTTGAAAATATCGGAGAAAAACCTCAAGAGGGTGTGGCAACCACCCCCCCCCTCTTGTACGTCCGAGGGTTAAGACAGCTAAAGTTCTTTTATCCGAAACTCTTTGATGTTATGTGCTTCTCGCACACTGTTAGGAATGTCGACATGCTTACTACGTACGTACCTACGTACGCCTTACTAGGAATCATGGGAAAAATCCCGTGTGCTTTTGTGAATGTAGTTTTCCGGACAGAAGTGTATTAAATGTTGAGTTCACATCGAATTTGAGTCTAAGTCGATCTAACGGCGACCTAAAATCCATTTAACCTTTCCCTACACACATTATTGACAATGTGGGCAACCATTTTGAATTTAAAATCCTGGACTTATTCGCCCGGTATTGGATAAGCATGTTTTCCCATAGCTACAATGCGCGCCTTGTTTGGAGAGAGCGAACGGGACAGTCCATTCGTACGTTCCGTGAGACGCGTCGTGGAGTAAATGGGAAGTTCTCAGGCAAGTGTCATAGTATTTTGGTGATGTCGAACATTTTCTTCGAGAGAACGACGAAGTTTCTCCAGCAAATCGCAGACTTCTTCTGGAGATATTTGACGATCCTCAAAACTGCCAAGACCTACGCTTTGAGTTGGCTGCTAATGTTGATGCTGGGGTGCATTTCGTCAATGCCAAGTATTATCACCTGCTATGAGCGGCTTTCACCCAAATACCACAGCTGTTGCTCGGGAAATCGCGGGTGGCAATGCTGTGCTCAGCAATCAATTAATGGCACAGGAAAATGCTTGTAGTGTTTACCGAGCTGACGGCTGTGTAGCCGCGCGAAAAATAAAGCCTCGCTTTGGTTTCTAAATTGCTAAGATCCCGGATGTTATGCGACGTCATACGCGCATCTTTTGGGACGTCATACGCGCCCACGAGCTAGCCCTGCTCAACGGCACACGGATCGACGCGCGCGCGAAACATTCCGCTAGCATTGACCATGAAAAATGAAGGGCATAGGCGAGCGGGCCTTAGGCCTGCGAGAGCTCCGCTATAAAATCGTGATTTCGTCTATAGAAGCATGAACGTTCTTCAGCTAAATCGGTTGCTTGGCTGTAATTTTCTGTTGGTACTGTTTTATGTCGATAACCGGATAAATCGTTTATGGGTAAATAGTTTGTTAGGTAAAATACATGTGAATTGCGAACATTAAAATTATGTAGGAATAAAATATTATCTAAGATATACACGGTTATTGTCAATTTTGTGATGGAAGTTGTTGCCATAGCAACAGAGCATCTAAAGAAGTGGAAATATTGTGCAATATTTGACCTTTAGCTAATTCTTTACTGTTTAGGGTTTCCCTCGGTGAATTTGTTTTAAACTTTGCTACCTTGCACAAATGGTTAAGGCCAAAGTTTTGGAAGGAAAAAAAAAAACATACTATGGTCGTTCATATGGTTTGCCCAATGTCACGCAGTTTGTATATTTAATTTTTTTTTTAACTAAATTGCTTGGACAGATTTGTTATTAAAATGTATATGTGAAAGGAAGGAAACGTGAGAAAATCTGCGGGTTATTTTTTAGCTTTGCCGACTTGATAACATACATGTATAGGAACAAACCCACATTTCCGTGTGAGCGCAAAGAATATTCTATACGTTGATTCGTTTCATTTGGCCTTACCCACAACTTCTTATCTTTGTGTGGCCGCCTCAAAGCCAGATAAACAAGTTGCTTACGTATATGAAAAAGATCAATACACACTGGTCGACTCAAGGCAACAAGCATTTTGACTGATCAGGACACCCTGCAGATACAGCGGCCTCTCGCCGCTCCCGATCGCTAGTGAAATTCACACCTCAAGCCGCCGGGAGAAATCCAAGCTACTATATTCGTAGGCTAGGGTCCTTTTATTGAGACCTTTATAGTGCAACGTTATCGGGACGTAATGTAAATCGAAATGACATTTCGTACGAAAAATTAGTAAAACTCTAAGGAGCCACCTTAAGAAGGCCCTCTGTTCAGAATAACAGACATGGGGTGAATGTGAATAACTGAAAAGAGTGAGACTGGCGATGGGATCTCGCGCTTCGCGCCCAACCATACCCACAGATTTTTTTTTTTAAAATAGGAACGGCAGCTGTATTCCACTGTACTGCAAAGAGGCAAGGATAAATGGAACATTTATCGCATTTTGGTTGACTTTCTTTATAGTTCATTGCGGCCGTGGTACATACTGTACTACCAAATGTAACATTCAGGAGTGCCACGATAACGAGTTAGATTTAGTCGATGCAATTTAAACATATACCGCATCTTTCAGATTCTTACAAAACTTGACTTGTTTCTTTTTTTGCCAAAGTTATGACTCGAAGTATTTTCAAGCTATCTATCAGTTGTTTATTGCAATGCTGTTTGCCTTTGAACCCCTCTCCCCCTCCCCCTCCCACTTCCCCCCTCACACTACCCGCCCACTCAACCGTTCCCAGAGATTTTCTAAAATAATAATAGCAGCTGTTTTGCAGTGTATTGCAGGGATACAAGGATAAAGGGATAATTATCGCATTTTGGTTGACTTTCTTTATAGTTGATGGAAACTGGGAACACTGGACCAGTTGGACCTCCTGTACCGAAACTTGTGGAGGTGGTATCAGAAGTAGGACGCGAACTTGTACTAAACCGAGTCCTAAAAATGGTGGCAGTGCGTGCCAAGGGCTTAACAAACAGACGAAGAACTGTATCAGTCAGCAGTGCCAAGGTAGAACGAGTCAGATTCTCACAAAACTTGACAGTTTTCGTTTTTTGCAAACGTTTTGACTCTAAGAATTTTCACGTGACTGTAACTTTTATGTCGGTGATGATGAACTCCAGTCAGCAGCGCCCAGGTAAAGAGTCAACGTTGTCGGTGTAATTTAACATTCTTCTTACAGATTCTCACAAAACTTCACTGTTTTTTTTTTTTTTTACCAACGTTTTGTCTCTAAGAATTTACTGAATCTGCAACCTGCAGTGATCAGTCTGATCAGGCTATATTTCCCTGTCCGAGGGGAGTAGCGTTAAAGCGTATAAACCTTACGGGGTACAATGACGAGAACTTGTCGGCTTAGCGAAAATGACTCGTCAATTGCCTTTACTTTACTTTATTTAGCTAGCTTGTAGAGGAAAAGTGAAGGACAATAAAGTTTCACTTTCATACTTTCGCTTTCGTGCCATTTTTTTTAAAAGTCGTGAATACGCGAAGCGTTGAACGAATTGTAGCAGACAGGGACAAATTTCACTCAATCACTCGATCGACCGCTCACCAGTACATAAGGCTTCGAGCTCTGGAGAACTTCAAATGTATTTTTTAAGACTTAGGAAAATGCTACAGCACGGCAAATGTGTGAAGTTTTGCTGCCGTTTTTAAAAGTTCAAATAAACCAAATTTTGTTTCGATGAATTAAAAACATGTTTTAGCATGAATTTTCAAGTGTTCAAGACTAAATGGAAACAATTTTAAGTATAAAATCAGATGGACAAGATAAGTATATGTGTTCTTTAGATATAAAATGATGTAATGGCGCTTGTAGATCTGAGGCGCGGATGTTTCAGAGAAATGCTTCCTTTTCTACGGTTTATCACTAAAAAATGTTGCGGGGACAAGTCTCAGAGACATGTTGCAGCGACACGTCCCCTCGTGTGAATTGATACTATCATAATTGTGGAACACCAATTTTGGGGACATTTTGTCCCCGGGATGTGTCCATGAAGTTCAACAAGTTGAACTCTGTGCGACATGTCGCGGGGACAAAATGTCCCCAAAACTGGTGTTGCACAATTATGATAGTATCAGTTCACACAAGGGGACGTGTCGCTGCAACATGTCCCAGAGACTTGTCCCCGCAACATTTTCAAGTGTGTGCAAGCGTTATGATTTTGTCCCTGCTCCATGTTCCCGCTGCACATCCCTGCTAAGTCCCTTTGTGTACTGTGTACTACACAAAGGTTTGTCGCTTCTACATGTCGCTGCGATATGCCCCTGCTACATGACTCCTCGTGTCTTCCCACCTTTACTATTAAGTAATGCTTCACATAAGATGCATAGTAAACTTCATTGATCTGCGGCATTGGCTCTTTCCCACATAGAAAATCTTTGATTTCAAGAATAGTCAGGAGGGGCTGATACAGAAAATCCATTTGCGTCAAATATATTTTAGGAAATGTTCGTGCTTAACCAATCAGAATAGCCGAAGACAATAGCTACTAATTTTGCTTCTTTGATGAAGTTCCCAAATACAATATCTTTGAAAAATTGCATGCTGTGCGATTGGTTCTTAAAATGCTTGAAACCTTAGAAAAATAGACTTAATGCATCTTGAACCTTAACTTTTTTGCGGTTTTAGAGTGTAGGCCAATGAGATCACTAGTTGTAACAATGAAAAATGTTGACATTCCACCGTGCATTAAAAAAATGATGGCCATAGGCGAGCGGGCGTTCAGCCTGCGAGAGCTCCGCTATAAAATCGCGATTTCGTCTATGGAAGCACAAACGCTCTTCAGCCAAATCGGTTGGTTGGCTGTAATTTTCTGTTGCTACTGTTTTATGTCGATAACCGGGTAAATAGTTTATGGATGAATAGTTTGTTAGGTAAAATACACATGAATTGCGAACATTAAAATTATGTAGGAATAAAATATTTTCTCAGATATACACGGTTATTGTCATTTTTGTTACGGAGGCTGTTGCCATAGCAACAGAGCATCTAAAGAAGTGGAAATATTGTGCTATATTTGACCTTTAGATAATTCTTTACTATTTAGAGTTTCCTGAGTTTGCAAGGATAAATGGAACATTTATCGCATTTTGGTAGACTTTCTTTATAGTTCATTGCGGCCGTGGTACATACTGTACTAGCAAATGTAACATTCACGAGTACCACGGTAACGAGTTAGATTTAGTCGATGCAATTTAAACATATACCACATCTTTCAGATTCTTACAAAACTTGAATTGTTTCTTTTTTTTGCCAAAGTTTTGACTCGAAGTATTTTCAAGCCATCTATTAGTTGTTTATTGCAATGCTGTTTGTCTTTGAACCTCTCTCCCCCCTGCCCCTCCCGCTTCCCCCCTCACACTACCCGCCCACTCAACCGTTCCCAGAGATTTTCTAAAATAATAATAGCAGCTGTTTTGCAGTGTATTGCAGGGATACAAGGATAAAGGGATAATTATCGCATTTTGGTTGACTTTCTTTATAGTTGATGGAAACTGGGAACACTGGACCAGTTGGACCTCCTGTACCGAAACTTGTGGAGGTGGTATCAGAAGTAGGACGCGAACTTGTACTAAACCGAGTCCTAAAAATGGTGGCAGTGCATGCCAAGGGCTTAACCAACAGACGAAGAACTGTATCAGTCAGCAGTGCCAAGGTAGAACGAGTCAGATTCTCACAAAACTTGACAGTTTTCGTTTTTTGCAAACGTTTTGACTCTAAGAATTTTCACGTGACTGTAACTTTTATGTCGGTGATGATGAACTCCAGTCAGCAGCGCCCAGGTAAAGAGTTAACGTTGTCGGTGTAATTTAACATTCTTCTTACAGATTCTCACAAAACTTCACTGTTTTTTTCTTTTTTTACCAACGTTTTGTCTCTAAGAATTTACTGAATCTGTCACCTGCAGTGATCAGTCTGATCAGGCTATATTTCCCTGTCCGAGGGGAGTAGCGTTAAAGCGTATAAACCTTACGGGGTACAATGACGAGAACTTGTCGGCTTAGCGAAAATGACTCGTCAATTGCCTTTACTTTACTTTATTTAGCTAGCTTGTAGAGGAAAAGTGAAAGACAATAGAGTTTCACTTTCATACTTTCGCTTTCGTGCCATTTTTTTTAAAAGTCGTGAATACGCGAAGCGTTGAACGAATTGTAGCAGACAGGGACAAATTTCACTCAATCACTCGATCGACCGCTCACCAGTACATAAGGCTTCGAGCCCTGGAGAACTTCAAATGTATTTTTCAAGACTTAGGAAAATGCTACAGCACGGCAAATGTGTGAAGTTTTGCTGCCGTTTTTAAAAGTTCATATAAACCAAATTTTGTTTCGATGAATTAAAAACATGTTTTAGCATGAATTTTCAAGTGTTCAAGACTAAATGGAAACAATTTTAAGTATAAAATCAGATGGACAAGATAAGTATATGTCTTCTTTAGATATAAAATGATGTAATGGCGCTTGTAGATCTGAGGCGCGGATGTTTCAGAGAAATGCTTCCTTTTCTACGGTTTATCACTAAACTGAGAAATCATCATTTCTTTTCAAGAGATGCATTTTAAAATTGTTGACGCCCATATCTTGCGAACATAATTTTTAACTCGAGGAATGTGGTTATCGCTAGTCAACATGGGAACAAATAAGCGTTGTCAGGACAAAATCATAGCGCTTGCACACACATGAAAATGTTGCGGGGACAAGTCTCAGAGACATGTTGCAGCGACACGTCCCCTCGTGTGAACTGATACTATCATAATTGTGGAACACCAATTTTGGGGAAATTTTGTACCCGCGATGTGTCCCATGAAGTTCAACAAGTTGAACTCCGTGCGACATGTCGCGGGGACAAAATGTCCCCAAAATTGGTGTTGCACAATTATGATAGTATCAATTCACACGAGGGGACGTGTCGCTGCAACATGTCCCAGAGACTTGTCCCCGCAACATTTTCAAGTGTGTGCAAGCGTTATGATTTTGTCCCTGCTCCATGTCCCCGCTGCACATCCCTGCTACGTCCCTTTGTGTACTGTGTACTACACAAAGTTTTGTCGCTTCTACATGTCGCTGCGATATGCCCCTGCTACATGACCCCTCGTGTCTTCCCACCTTTACTATTAAGTAATGCTTCACATAAGATGTATAGTAAACTTCATTGATCTGCGGCATTGGCTCTTTCCCACATAGAAAATCTTTGATTTCAAGAATAGTCAGGAGGGGCTGATACAGTAAATCCATTTGCGTCAAATATATTTTGGGAAATGTTCGTGCTTAACCAATCAGAATAGCCGAAGACAATAGCTACTAATTTTGCTTCTTTGATGAAGTTCCCCAAATACAATATCTTTGAAAGATTGCATGCTGTGCGATTGGTTCGCAAAATGCTTGAAACCTTAGAAAAATAGACTTAATGCATCTTTTTAGCGGTTTTAGAGTGTAGGCCAATGAGATCACTAGTTGTAACAATGAAAAATGTTGACATTCCACCGTGCATTAACCTTCCGCTAGCCATGACCATGAAAAATGAAGGGCATAGGCGAGCGGGCGTTCAGCCTGCGAGAGCTCCGCTATAAATTCGCGATTTCGTCTATGGAAGCATAAACATTCTTCAGCTAAATCGATTGGTTGGCTGTAATTTTCTGTTGCTACTGTTTTATGTCGATAACCGGGTAAATAGTTTAGGGATAAATAGTTTGTTAGGTAAAATACACATGAATTGCGAACATTAAAATTATGTAGGAATAAAATATTATCTCAGATATACACGGTTATTGTCATTTTTGTTATGGAGGCTGTTGCTAAACTGCTGAACTGATACTATCATAATTGTGCAACACCAATTTTGGGGACATATTGTCCCCGCGACATCTCCCATGAAGTTCTATCTAAGATATACACGGTTATTGTCATTTTTGTGATGGAGGCTGTTGCCATAGCAACAGAGCATCTAAAGAAGTGGAAATATTGTGCAATATTTGACCTTTAGATAATTCTTTACTATTTAGAGTTTCCTGAGTTTGCAAGAATAAATGGAACATTTATCGCATTTTGGTTGACTTTCTTTATAATTCATTGCGGCCGTGGTACATACTGTACTAGCAAATGTAACATTCACGAGTACCACGGTAACGAGTTAGATTTAGTCGATGCAATTTAAACATATACCACATCTTTCAGATTCTTACAAAACTTGAATTGTTTCTTTTTTTTGCCAAAGTTTTGACTCGAAGTATTTTCAAGCCATCTATTAGTTGTTTATTGCAATGCTGTTTGTCTTTGAACCTCTCTCCCCCCTGCCCCTCCCGCTTCCCCCCTCACACTACCCGCCCACTCAACCGTTCCCAGAGATTTTCTAAAATAATAATAGCAGCTGTTTTGCAGTGTATTGCAGGGATACAAGGATAAAGGGATAATTATCGCATTTTGGTTGACTTTCTTTATAGTTGATGGAAACTGGGAACACTGGACCAGTTGGACCTCCTGTACCGAAACTTGTGGAGGTGGTATCAGAAGTAGGACGCGAACTTGTACTAAACCGAGTCCTAAAAATGGTGGCAGTGCATGCCAAGGGCTTAACCAACAGACGAAGAACTGTATCAGTCAGCAGTGCCAAGGTAGAACGAGTCAGATTCTCACAAAACTTGACAGTTTTCGTTTTTTGCAAACGTTTTGACTCTAAGAATTTTCACGTGACTGTAACTTTTATGTCGGTGATGATGAACTCCAGTCAGCAGCGCCCAGGTAAAGAGTTAACGTTGTCGGTGTAATTTAACATTCTTCTTACAGATTCTCACAAAACTTCACTGTTTTTTTCTTTTTTTACCAACGTTTTGTCTCTAAGAATTTACTGAATCTGTCACCTGCAGTGATCAGTCTGATCAGGCTATATTTCCCTGTCCGAGGGGAGTAGCGTTAAAGCGTATAAACCTTACGGGGTACAATGACGAGAACTTGTCGGCTTAGCGAAAATGACTCGTCAATTGCCTTTACTTTACTTTATTTAGCTAGCTTGTAGAGGAAAAGTGAAAGACAATAGAGTTTCACTTTCATACTTTCGCTTTCGTGCCATTTTTTTTAAAAGTCGTGAATACGCGAAGCGTTGAACGAATTGTAGCAGACAGGGACAAATTTCACTCAATCACTCGATCGACCGCTCACCAGTACATAAGGCTTCGAGCCCTGGAGAACTTCAAATGTATTTTTCAAGACTTAGGAAAATGCTACAGCACGGCAAATGTGTGAAGTTTTGCTGCCGTTTTTAAAAGTTCATATAAACCAAATTTTGTTTCGATGAATTAAAAACATGTTTTAGCATGAATTTTCAAGTGTTCAAGACTAAATGGAAACAATTTTAAGTATAAAATCAGATGGACAAGATAAGTATATGTCTTCTTTAGATATAAAATGATGTAATGGCGCTTGTAGATCTGAGGCGCGGATGTTTCAGAGAAATGCTTCCTTTTCTACGGTTTATCACTAAACTGAGAAATCATCATTTCTTTTCAAGAGATGCATTTTAAAATTGTTGACGCCCATATCTTGCGAACATAATTTTTAACTCGAGGAATGTGGTTATCGCTAGTCAACATGGGAACAAATAAGCGTTGTCAGGACAAAATCATAGCGCTTGCACACACATGAAAATGTTGCGGGGACAAGTCTCAGAGACATGTTGCAGCGACACGTCCCCTCGTGTGAACTGATACTATCATAATTGTGGAACACCAATTTTGGGGAAATTTTGTACCCGCGATGTGTCCCATGAAGTTCAACAAGTTGAACTCCGTGCGACATGTCGCGGGGACAAAATGTCCCCAAAATTGGTGTTGCACAATTATGATAGTATCAATTCACACGAGGGGACGTGTCGCTGCAACATGTCCCAGAGACTTGTCCCCGCAACATTTTCAAGTGTGTGCAAGCGTTATGATTTTGTCCCTGCTCCATGTCCCCGCTGCACATCCCTGCTACGTCCCTTTGTGTACTGTGTACTACACAAAGTTTTGTCGCTTCTACATGTCGCTGCGATATGCCCCTGCTACATGACCCCTCGTGTCTTCCCACCTTTACTATTAAGTAATGCTTCACATAAGATGTATAGTAAACTTCATTGATCTGCGGCATTGGCTCTTTCCCACATAGAAAATCTTTGATTTCAAGAATAGTCAGGAGGGGCTGATACAGTAAATCCATTTGCGTCAAATATATTTTGGGAAATGTTCGTGCTTAACCAATCAGAATAGCCGAAGACAATAGCTACTAATTTTGCTTCTTTGATGAAGTTCCCCAAATACAATATCTTTGAAAGATTGCATGCTGTGCGATTGGTTCGCAAAATGCTTGAAACCTTAGAAAAATAGACTTAATGCATCTTTTTAGCGGTTTTAGAGTGTAGGCCAATGAGATCACTAGTTGTAACAATGAAAAATGTTGACATTCCACCGTGCATTAACCTTCCGCTAGCCATGACCATGAAAAATGAAGGGCATAGGCGAGCGGGCGTTCAGCCTGCGAGAGCTCCGCTATAAATTCGCGATTTCGTCTTTGGAAGCATAAACATTCTTCAGCTAAATCGATTGGTTGGCTGTAATTTTCTGTTGCTACTGTTTTATGTCGATAACCGGGTAAATAGTTTAGGGATAAATAGTTTGTTAGGTAAAATACACATGAATTGCGAACATTAAAATTATGTAGGAATAAAATATTATCTCAGATATACACGGTTATTGTCATTTTTGTTATGGAGGCTGTTGCTAAACTGCTGAACTGATACTATCATAATTGTGCAACACCAATTTTGGGGACATATTGTCCCCGCGACGTCTCCCATGAAGTTCTATCTAAGATATACACGGTTATTGTCATTTTTGTGATGGAGGCTGTTGCCATAGCAACAGAGCATCTAAAGAAGTGGAAATATTGTGCAATATTTGACCTTTAGATAATTCTTTACTATTTAGAGTTTCCTGAGTTTGCAAGAATAAATGGAACATTTATCGCATTTTGGTTGACTTTCTTTATAATTCATTGCGGCCGTGGTACATACTGTACTAGCAAATGTAACATTCACGAGTACCACGGTAACGAGTTAGATTTAGTCGATGCAATTTAAACATATACCACATCTTTCAGATTCTTACAAAACTTGACTTGTTTCTTTTTTTGCCAAAGTTTTGACTCGAAGTATTTTCAAGCAATCCATCAATTGTTTATTGCAATGCTGTTTGTCTTTGAACCCCTCTCCCCCTCCCCCTCCCGCTTCCCCCTTCACACTATCCGCCCACTCACCCGTTCCCAGAGATTTTCTAAAATAATAATAGCAGCTGTTTTGCAGTGTATTGCAGGGATACAAGGATAAGGGGATAATTATCGCATTTTGGTTGACTTTCTTTATAGTTGATGGAAACTGGGAACACTGGACCAGTTGGACCGCCTGTAGCGAGACTTGTGGAGGTGGTATCAGCAGTAGGACGCGAACTTGTTCTAATCCAAGTCCTAAAAATGGTGGCAGTGCATGCCAAGGGCTTAATCAACAGACGAAGAACTGTATCAGTCAGCAGTGCCAAGGTAGAACGAGTCAGATTCTCACAAAACTTGACTGTTTTTTTTTTTTTACCAACGTTTTGTCTCCAAGAATTTACTGAATCTTCAACCTGCAGTGATCAGTCTGATCAGGCTATATTTCCCTGTCCGAGGGGAGTAGCGTTAAGCGTTTAAACCTTACGGACTACAATGACGAGACCTTGTCGGCTTAGCGAAAATGACTCGTCAATTGCCTTTACTTTACTTTATTTAGCTAGCTTGTAGAGGAAAAATGAAGGACAATAAAGTTTCACTTTCACACTTTCGCTTTCGTGCCTTTTTTTTTAAACTCGTAATTACGCGAAGCGTTGAACGAGTTGTAGCAGACGGGGACAAATTTCACTCCATCACTCGATCGTCCGCTGATCAGTACACAAGGCTTCGAGCTCTGGAGAACTTTAAATGCATTTTTCAAGACTTAGGAAAATGCTACAGCACGGCAAATGTGTGAAGTTTTACTGCCGTTTTTAAAAGTTCAAAGAAACCAAATTTTGTTTCGATGAATTAAAAACGTGTCTTAGCGTGAATTTTCAAGTGTTCAAGACTAAATGGAAACAATTTTAAGTATAAAATCAGATGGATCAGGCAATTATATGTTTTCTTTAGATATAAAATGATATAATGGCGCTTGAAGATCTGAGGCGAGGATGTTTCAGAGAAATGCTTCCTTTTCTACGGTTTATCACTAAACTGAGAAATCATCATTCCTTTTCAAGAGATGCATTTTAAAATTGTTGACGCCCATATCTTGCGAACATAATTTTTAACTCGAGGAATGTGGTTATCGCTAGTCAACATGAGAACAAATAAGCGCTGTCAGGACAAAATCATAGGGCTTGTACACACATGAAAATGTTGCGGGGACAAGTCTCAGAGACATGTTGCAGCGACACGTCCCCTCGTGTGAACTGATACTATCATAATTGTGCAACACCAATATTGGGGACATATTGTCCCCGCGACGTCTCCCATGAAGTTCTATCTAAGATGTACACGGTTATTGTCATTTTTGTGATGGAGGCTGTTGCCATAGCAACAGAGCATCTAAAGAAGTGGAAATGTTGTGCAATATTTGACCTTTAGATAATTCTTTACTATTTAGAGTTTCCTGAGTTTGCAAGAATAAATGGAACATTTATCGCATTTTGGTTGACTTTCTTTATAATTCATTGCGGCCGTGGTACATACTGTACTAGCAAATGTAACATTCACGAGTACCACGGTAACGAGTTAGATTTAGTCGATGCAATTTAAACATATACCACATCTTTCAGATTCTTACAAAACTTGACTTGTTTCTTTTTTTGCCAAAGTTTTGACTCGAAGTATTTTCAAGCAATCCATCAATTGTTTATTGCAATGCTGTTTGTCTTTGAACCCCTCTCCCCCTCCCCCTCCCGCTTCCCCCTTCACACTATCCGCCCACTCACCCGTTCCCAGAGATTTTCTAAAATAATAATAGCAGCTGTTTTGCAGTGTATTGCAGGGATACAAGGATAAGGGGATAATTATCGCATTTTGGTTGACTTTCTTTATAGTTGATGGAAACTGGGAACACTGGACCAGTTGGACCGCCTGTAGCGAGACTTGTGGAGGTGGTATCAGCAGTAGGACGCGAACCTGTTCTAATCCAAGTCCTAAAAATGGTGGCAGTGCATGCCAAGGGCTTAATCAACAGACGAAGAACTGTATCAGTCAGCAGTGCCAAGGTAGAACGAGTCAGATTCTCACAAAACTTGACTGTTTTTTTTTTTTTTACCAACGTTTTGTCTCCAAGAATTTACTGAATCTTCAACCTGCAGTGATCAGTCTGATCAGGCTATATTTCCCTGTCCGAGGGGAGTAGCGTTAAGCGTTTAAACCTTACGGACTACAATGACGAGACCTTGTCGGCTTAGCGAAAATGACTCGTCAATTGCCTTTACTTTACTTTATTTAGCTAGCTTGTAGAGGAAAAATGAAGGACAATAAAGTTTCACTTTCACACTTTCGCTTTCGTGCCTTTTTTTTAAACTCGTAATTACGCGAAGCGTTGAACGAGTTGTAGCAGACGGGGACAAATTTCACTCCATCACTCGATCGTCCGCTGATCAGTACACAAGGCTTCGAGCTCTGGAGAACTTTAAATGCATTTTTCAAGACTTAGGAAAATGCTACAGCACGGCAAATGTGTGAAGTTTTACTGCCGTTTTTAAAAGTTCAAAGAAACCAAATTTTGTTTCGATGAATTAAAAACGTGTCTTAGCGTGAATTTTCAAGTGTTCAAGACTAAATGGAAACAATTTTAAGTATAAAATCAGATGGATCAGGCAATTATATGTTTTCTTTAGATATAAAATGATATAATGGCGCTTGAAGATCTGAGGCGAGGATGTTTCAGAGAAATGCTTCCTTTTCTACGGTTTATCACTAAACTGAGAAATCATCATTCCTTTTCAAGAGATGCATTTTAAAATTGTTGACGCCCATATCTTGCGAACATAATTTTTAACTCGAGGAATGTGGTTATCGCTAGTCAACATGAGAACAAATAAGCGCTGTCAGGACAAAATCATAGGGCTTGTACACACATCAAAATGTTGCGGGGACAAGTCTCAGAGACATGTTGCAGCGACACGTCCCCTGGTGTGAACTGATACTATCATAATTGTGCAACACCAATTTTGGGGACATATTGTCCCCGCGACGTCTCCCATGAAGTTCTATCTAAGATGTACACGGTTATTGTCATTTTTGTGATGGAGGCTGTTGCCATAGCAACAGAGCATCTAAAGAAGTGGAAATGTTGTGCAATATTTGACCTTTAGATAATTCTTTACTATTTAGAGTTTCCTGAGTTTGCAAGAATAAATGGAACATTTATCGCATTTTGGTTGACTTTCTTTATAATTCATTGCGGCCGTGGTACATACTGTACTAGCAAATGTAACATTCACGAGTACCACGGTAACGAGTTAGATTTAGTCGATGCAATTTAAACATATACCACATCTTTCAGATTCTTACAAAACTTGACTTGTTTCTTTTTTTGCCAAAGTTTTGACTCGAAGTATTTTCAAGCCATCTATTAGTTGTTTATTGCAATGCTGTTTGTCTTTGAACCTCTCTCCCCCCTGCCCCTCCCGCTTCCCCCCTCACACTACCCGCCCACTCAACCGTTCCCAGAGATTTTCTAAAATAATAATAGCAGCTGTTTTGCAGTGTATTGCTGGGATACAAGGATAAAGGGATAATTATCGCATTTTGGTTGACTTTCTTTATAGTTGATGGAAACTGGGAACACTGGACCAGTTGGACCTCCTGTACCGAAACTTGTGGAGGTGGTATCAGAAGTAGGACGCGAACTTGTACTAAACCGAGTCCTAAAAATGGTGGCAGTGCATGCCAAGGGCTTAACCAACAGACGAAGAACTGTATCAGTCAGCAGTGCCAAGGTAGAACGAGTCAGATTCTCACAAAACTTGACAGTTTTCGTTTTTTGCAAACGTTTTGACTCTAAGAATTTTCACGTGACTGTAACTTTTATGTCGGTGATGATGAACTCCAGTCAGCAGCGCCCAGGTAAAGAGTTAACGTTGTCGGTGTAATTTAACATTCTTCTTACAGATTCTCACAAAACTTCACTGTTTTTTTCTTTTTTTACCAACGTTTTGTCTCTAAGAATTTACTGAATCTGTCACCTGCAGTGATCAGTCTGATCAGGCTATATTTCCCTGTCCGAGGGGAGTAGCGTTAAAGCGTATAAACCTTACGGGGTACAATGACGAGAACTTGTCGGCTTAGCGAAAATGACTCGTCAATTGCCTTTACTTTACTTTATTTAGCTAGCTTGTAGAGGAAAAGTGAAAGACAATAGAGTTTCACTTTCATACTTTCGCTTTCGTGCCATTTTTTTTAAAAGTCGTGAATACGCGAAGCGTTGAACGAATTGTAGCAGACAGGGACAAATTTCACTCAATCACTCGATCGACCGCTCACCAGTACATAAGGCTTCGAGCCCTGGAGAACTTCAAATGTATTTTTCAAGACTTAGGAAAATGCTACAGCACGGCAAATGTGTGAAGTTTTGCTGCCGTTTTTAAAAGTTCATATAAACCAAATTTTGTTTCGATGAATTAAAAACATGTTTTAGCATGAATTTTCAAGTGTTCAAGACTAAATGGAAACAATTTTAAGTATAAAATCAGATGGACAAGATAAGTATATGTCTTCTTTAGATATAAAATGATGTAATGGCGCTTGTAGATCTGAGGCGCGGATGTTTCAGAGAAATGCTTCCTTTTCTACGGTTTATCACTAAACTGAGAAATCATCATTTCTTTTCAAGAGATGCATTTTAAAATTGTTGACGCCCATATCTTGCTACCATAATTTTTAACTCGAGGAATGTGGTTATCGCTAGTCAACATGGGAACAAATAAGCGTTGTCAGGACAAAATCATAGCGCTTGCACACACATGAAAATGTTGCGGGGACAAGTCTCAGAGACATGTTGCAGCGACACGTCCCCTCGTGTGAACTGATACTATCATAATTGTGGAACACCAATTTTGGGGAAATTTTGTACCCGCGATGTGTCCCATGAAGTTCAACAAGTTGAACTCCGTGCGACATGTCGCGGGGACAAAATGTCCCCAAAATTGGTGTTGCACAATTATGATAGTATCAATTCACACGAGGGGACGTGTCGCTGCAACATGTCCCAGAGACTTGTCCCCGCAACATTTTCAAGTGTGTGCAAGCGTTATGATTTTGTCCCTGCTCCATGTCCCCGCTGCACATCCCTGCTACGTCCCTTTGTGTACTGTGTACTACACAAAGTTTTGTCGCTTCTACATGTCGCTGCGATATGCCCCTGCTACATGACCCCTCGTGTCTTCCCACCTTTACTATTAAGTAATGCTTCACATAAGATGTATAGTAAACTTCATTGATCTGCGGCATTGGCTCTTTCCCACATAGAAAATCTTTGATTTCAAGAATAGTCAGGAGGGGCTGATACAGTAAATCCATTTGCGTCAAATATATTTTGGGAAATGTTCGTGCTTAACCAATCAGAATAGCCGAAGACAATAGCTACTAATTTTGCTTCTTTGATGAAGTTCCCCAAATACAATATCTTTGAAAGATTGCATGCTGTGCGATTGGTTCGCAAAATGCTTGAAACCTTAGAAAAATAGACTTAATGCATCTTTTTAGCGGTTTTAGAGTGTAGGCCAATGAGATCACTAGTTGTAACAATGAAAAATGTTGACATTCCACCGTGCATTAACCTTCCGCTAGCCATGACCATGAAAAATGAAGGGCATAGGCGAGCGGGCGTTCAGCCTGCGAGAGCTCCGCTATAAATTCGCGATTTCGTCTTTGGAAGCATAAACATTCTTCAGCTAAATCGATTGGTTGGCTGTAATTTTCTGTTGCTACTGTTTTATGTCGATAACCGGGTAAATAGTTTAGGGATAAATAGTTTGTTAGGTAAAATACACATGAATTGCGAACATTAAAATTATGTAGGAATAAAATATTATCTCAGATATACACGGTTATTGTCATTTTTGTTATGGAGGCTGTTGCTAAACTGCTGAACTGATACTATCATAATTGTGCAACACCAATTTTGGGGACATATTGTCCCCGCGACGTCTCCCATGAAGTTCTATCTAAGATATACACGGTTATTGTCATTTTTGTGATGGAGGCTGTTGCCATAGCAACAGAGCATCTAAAGAAGTGGAAATATTGTGCAATATTTGACCTTTAGATAATTCTTTACTATTTAGAGTTTCCTGAGTTTGCAAGAATAAATGGAACATTTATCGCATTTTGGTTGACTTTCTTTATAATTCATTGCGGCCGTGGTACATACTGTACTAGCAAATGTAACATTCACGAGTACCACGGTAACGAGTTAGATTTAGTCGATGCAATTTAAACATATACCACATCTTTCAGATTCTTACAAAACTTGACTTGTTTCTTTTTTTGCCAAAGTTTTGACTCGAAGTATTTTCAAGCAATCCATCAATTGTTTATTGCAATGCTGTTTGTCTTTGAACCCCTCTCCCCCTCCCCCTCCCGCTTCCCCCTTCACACTATCCGCCCACTCACCCGTTCCCAGAGATTTTCTAAAATAATAATAGCAGCTGTTTTGCAGTGTATTGCAGGGATACAAGGATAAGGGGATAATTATCGCATTTTGGTTGACTTTCTTTATAGTTGATGGAAACTGGGAACACTGGACCAGTTGGACCGCCTGTAGCGAGACTTGTGGAGGTGGTATCAGCAGTAGGACGCGAACTTGTTCTAATCCAAGTCCTAAAAATGGTGGCAGTGCATGCCAAGGGCTTAATCAACAGACGAAGAACTGTATCAGTCAGCAGTGCCAAGGTAGAACGAGTCAGATTCTCACAAAACTTGACTGTTTTTTTTTTTTACCAACGTTTTGTCTCCAAGAATTTACTGAATCTTCAACCTGCAGTGATCAGTCTGATCAGGCTATATTTCCCTGTCCGAGGGGAGTAGCGTTAAGCGTTTAAACCTTACGGACTACAATGACGAGACCTTGTCGGCTTAGCGAAAATGACTCGTCAATTGCCTTTACTTTACTTTATTTAGCTAGCTTGTAGAGGAAAAATGAAGGACAATAAAGTTTCACTTTCACAGTTTCGCTTTCGTGCCTTTTTTTTTAAACTCGTAATTACGCGAAACGTTGAACGAGTTGTAGCAGACGGGGACAAATTTCACTCCATCACTCGATCGTCCGCTGATCAGTACACAAGGCTTCGAGCTCTGGAGAACTTTAAATGCATTTTTCAAGACTTAGGAAAATGCTACAGCACGGCAAATGTGTGAAGTTTTACTGCCGTTTTTAAAAGTTCAAAGAAACCAAATTTTGTTTCGATGAATTAAAAACGTGTCTTAGCGTGAATTTTCAAGTGTTCAAGACTAAATGGAAACAATCTTAAGTATAAAATCAGATGGATCAGGCAAGTATATGTTTTCTTTAGATATAAAATGATATAATGGCGCTTGAAGATCTGAGGCGAGGATGTTTCAGAGAAATGCTTCCTTTTCTACGGTTTATCACTAAACTGAGAAATCATCATTCCTTTTCAAGAGATGCATTTTAAAATTGTTGACGCCCATATCTTGCGAACATAATTTTTAACTCGAGGAATGTGGTTATCGCTAGTCAACATGAGAACAAATAAGCGCTGTCAGGACAAAATCATAGGGCTTGTACACACATGAAAATGTTGCGGGGACAAGTCTCAGAGACATGTTGCAGCGACACGTCCCCTCGTGTGAACTGATACTATCATAATTGTGCAACACCAACATTGGGGACATATTGTCCCCGCGACGTCTCCCATGAAGTTCTATCTAAGATGTACACGGTTATTGTCATTTTTGTGATGGAGGCTGTTGCCATAGCAACAGAGCATCTAAAGAAGTGGAAATGTTGTGCAATATTTGACCTTTAGATAATTCTTTACTATTTAGAGTTTCCTGAGTTTGCAAGAATAAATGGAACATTTATCGCATTTTGGTTGACTTTCTTTATAATTCATTGCGGCCGTGGTACATACTG
This sequence comes from Cladopsammia gracilis, assembly GCA_022457155.1. Classification (NCBI taxonomy): domain Eukaryota; kingdom Metazoa; phylum Cnidaria; class Anthozoa; order Scleractinia; family Dendrophylliidae; genus Cladopsammia; species Cladopsammia gracilis. The sequence continues at coordinate 93,958 of JAJGOT010000760.1, read as the reverse complement.
TACTAGCAAATGTAACATTCACGAGTACCACGGTAACGAGTTAGATTTAGTCGATGCAATTTAAACATATACCACATCTTTCAGATTCTTACAAAACTTGACTTGTTTCTTTTTTTGCCAAAGTTTTGACTCGAAGTATTTTCAAGCAATCCATCAATTGTTTATTGCAATGCTGTTTGTCTTTGAACCCCTCTCCCCCTCCCCCTCCCGCTTCCCCCTTCACACTATCCGCCCACTCACCCGTTCCCAGAGATTTTCTAAAATAATAATAGCAGCTGTTTTGCAGTGTATTGCAGGGATACAAGGATAAGGGGATAATTATCGCATTTTGGTTGACTTTCTTTATAGTTGATGGAAACTGGGAACACTGGACCAGTTGGACCTCCTGTACCGAAACTTGTGGAGGTGGTATCAGCAGTAGGACGCGAACTTGTACTAAACCGAGTCCTAAAAATGGTGGCAGTGCATGCCAAGGGCTTAACCAACAGACGAAGAACTGTATCAGTCAGCAGTGCCAAGGTAGAACGAGTCAGATTCTCACAAAACTTGACTGTTTTCGTTTTTTGCAAACGTTTTGACTCTAAGAATTTTCACGTGACTGTAACTTTTATGTCGGTGATGATGAACTCCAGTCAGCAGCGCCCAGGTAAAGAGTTAACGTTGTCGGTGTAATTTAACATTCTTCTTACAGATTCTCACAAAACTTCACTGTTTTTTTCTTTTTTTACCAACGTTTTGTCTCTAAGAATTTACTGAATCTGTCACCTGCAGTGATCAGTCTGATCAGGCTATATTTTCCTGTCCGAGGGGAGTAGCGTTAAAGCGTATAAACCTTACGGGGTACAATGACGAGAACTTGTCGGCTTAGCGAAAATGACTCGTCAATTGCCTTTACTTTACTTTATTTAGCTAGCTTGTAGAGGAAAAGTGAAAGACAATAGAGTTTCACTTTCATACTTTCGCTTTCGTGCCATTTTTTTTAAAAGTCGTGAATACGCGAAGCGTTGAACGAATTGTAGCAGACAGGGACAAATTTCACTCAATCACTCGATCGACCGCTCACCAGTACATAAGGCTTCGAGCCCTGGAGAACTTCAAATGTATTTTTCAAGACTTAGAAAAATGCTACAGCACGGCAAATGTGTGAAGTTTTGCTGCCGTTTTTAAAAGTTCAAATAAACCAAATTTTGTTTCGATGAATTAAAAACATGTTTTAGCATGAATTTTCAAGTGTTCAAGACTAAATGGAAACAATTTTAAGTATAAAATCAGATGGACAAGATAAGTATATGTCTTCTTTAGATATAAAATGATGTAATGGCGCTTGTAGATCTGAGGCGCGGATGTTTCAGAGAAATGCTTCCTTTTCTACGGTTTATCACTAAACTGAGAAATCATCATTTCTTTTCAAGAGATGCATTTTAAAATTGTTGACGCCCATATCTTGCTACCATAATTTTTAACTCGAGGAATGTGGTTATCGCTAGTCAACATGGGAACAAATAAGCGTTGTCAGGACAAAATCATAGCGCTTGCACACACATGAAAATGTTGCGGGGACAAGTCTCAGAGACATGTTGCAGCGACACGTCCCCTCGTGTGAAATGATACTATCATAATTGTGGAACACCAATTTTGGGGAAATTTTGTACCCGCGATGTGTCCCATGAAGTTCAACAAGTTGAACTCCGTGCGACATGTCGCGGGGACAAAATGTCCCCAAAATTGGTGTTGCACAATTATGATAGTATCAATTCACACGAGGGGACGTGTCGCTGCAACATGTCCCAGAGACTTGTCCCCGCAACATTTTCAAGTGTGTGCAAGCGTTATGATTTTGTCCCTGCTCCATGTCCCCGCTGCACATCCCTGCTACGTCCCTTTGTGTACTGTGTACTACACAAAGTTTTGTCGCTTCTACATGTCGCTGCGATATGCCCCTGCTACATGACCCCTCGTGTCTTCCCACCTTTACTATTAAGTAATGCTTCACATAAGATGTATAGTAAACTTCATTGATCTGCGGCATTGGCTCTTTCCCACATAGAAAATCTTTGATTTCAAGAATAGTCAGGAGGGGCTGATACAGTAAATCCATTCGCGTCAAATATATTTTGGGAAATGTTCGTGCTTAACCAATCAGAATAGCCGAAGACAATAGCTACTAATTTTGCTTCTTTGATGAAGTTCCCCAAATACAATATCTTTGAAAGATTGCATGCTGTGCGATTGGTTCGCAAAATGCTTGAAACCTTAGAAAAATAGACTTAATGCATCTTTTTAGCGGTTTTAGAGTGTAGGCCAATGAGATCACTAGTTGTAACAATGAAAAATGTTGACATTCCACCGTGCATTAACCTTCCGCTAGCCATGACCATGAAAAATGAAGGGCATAGGCGAGCGGGCGTTCAGCCTGCGAGAGCTCCGCTATAAATTCGCGATTTCGTCTTTGGAAGCATAAACATTCTTCAGCTAAATCGATTGGTTGGCTGTAATTTTCTGTTGCTACTGTTTTATGTCGATAACCGGGTAAATAGTTTAGGGATAAATAGTTTGTTAGGTAAAATACACATGAATTGCGAACATTAAAATTATGTAGGAATAAAATATTATCTCAGATATACACGGTTATTGTCATTTTTGTTATGGAGGCTGTTGCTAAACTGCTGAACTGATACTATCATAATTGTGCAACACCAATTTTGGGGACATATTGTCCCCGCGACGTCTCCCATGAAGTTCTATCTAAGATATACACGGTTATTGTCATTTTTGTGATGGAGGCTGTTGCCATAGCAACAGAGCATCTAAAGAAGTGGAAATATTGTGCAATATTTGACCTTTAGATAATTCTTTACTATTTAGAGTTTCCTGAGTTTGCAAGAATAAATGGAACATTTATCGCATTTTGGTTGACTTTCTTTATAATTCATTGCGGCCGTGGTACATACTGTACTAGCAAATGTAACATTCACGAGTACCACGGTAACGAGTTAGATTTAGTCGATGCAATTTAAACATATACCACATCTTTCAGATTCTTACAAAACTTGACTTGTTTCTTTTTTTGCCAAAGTTTTGACTCGAAGTATTTTCAAGCAATCCATCAATTGTTTATTGCAATGCTGTTTGTCTTTGAACCCCTCTCCCCCTCCCCCTCCCGCTTCCCCCTTCACACTATCCGCCCACTCACCCGTTCCCAGAGATTTTCTAAAATAATAATAGCAGCTGTTTTGCAGTGTATTGCAGGGATACAAGGATAAGGGGATAATTATCGCATTTTGGTTGACTTTCTTTATAGTTGATGGAAACTGGGAACACTGGACCAGTTGGACCGCCTGTAGCGAGACTTGTGGAGGTGGTATCAGCAGTAGGACGCGAACTTGTTCTAATCCAAGTCCTAAAAATGGTGGCAGTGCATGCCAAGGGCTTAATCAACAGACGAAGAACTGTATCAGTCAGCAGTGCCAAGGTAGAACGAGTCAGATTCTCACAAAACTTGACTGTTTTTTTTTTTTACCAACGTTTTGTCTCCAAGAATTTACTGAATCTTCAACCTGCAGTGATCAGTCTGATCAGGCTATATTTCCCTGTCCGAGGGGAGTAGCGTTAAGCGTTTAAACCTTACGGACTACAATGACGAGAACTTGTCGGCTTAGCGAAAATGACTCGTCAATTGCCTTTACTTTACTTTATTTAGCTAGCTTGTAGAGGAAAAATGAAGGACAATAAAGTTTCACTTTCACACTTTCGCTTTCGTGCCTTTTTTTTTTAAACTCGTAATTACGCGAAGCGTTGAACGAGTTGTAGCAGACGGGGACAAATTTCACTCCATCACTCGATCGTCCGCTGATCAGTACACAAGGCTTCGAGCTCTGGAGAACTTTAAATGCATTTTTCAAGACTTAGGAAAATGCTACAGCACGGCAAATGTGTGAAGTTTTACTGCCGTTTTTAAAAGTTCAAAGAGACCAAATTTTGTTTCGATGAATTAAAAACGTGTCTTAGCGTGAATTTTCAAGTGTTCAAGACTAAATGGAAACAATTTTAAGTATAAAATCAGATGGATCAGGCAAGTATATGTTTTCTTTAGATATAAAATGATATAATGGCGCTTGAAGATCTGAGGCGAGGATGTTTCAGAGAAATGCTTCCTTTTCTACGGTTTATCACTAAACTGAGAAATCATCATTCCTTTTCAAGAGATGCATTTTAAAATTGTTGACGCCCATATCTTGCGAACATAATTTTTAACTCGAGGAATGTGGTTATCGCTAGTCAACATGAGAACAAATAAGCGCTGTCAGGACAAAATCATAGGGCTTGTACACACATGAAAATGTTGCGGGGACAAGTCTCAGAGACATGTTGCAGCGACACGTCCCCTGGTGTGAACTGATACTATCATAATTGTGCAACACCAATATTGGGGACATATTGTCCCCGCGACGTCTCCCATGAAGTTCTATCTAAGATGTACACGGTTATTGTCATTTTTGTGATGGGGGCTGTTGCCATAGCAACAGAGCATCTAAAGAAGTGGAAATGTTGTGCAATATTTGACCTTTAGATAATTCTTTACTATTTAGAGTTTCCTGAGTTTGCAAGAATAAATGGAACATTTATCGCATTTTGGTTGACTTTCTTTATAATTCATTGCGGCCGTGGTACATACTGTACTAGCAAATGTAACATTCACGAGTACCACGGTAACGAGTTAGATTTAGTCGATGCAATTTAAACATATACCACATCTTTCAGATTCTTACAAAACTTGACTTGTTTCTTTTTTTGCCAAAGTTTTGACTCGAAGTATTTTCAAGCAATCCATCAATTGTTTATTGCAATGCTGTTTGTCTTTGAACCCCTCTCCCCCTCCCCCTCCCGCTTCCCCCTTCACACTATCCGCCCACTCACCCGTTCCCAGAGATTTTCTAAAATAATAATAGCAGCTGTTTTGCAGTGTATTGCAGGGATACAAGGATAAGGGGATAATTATCGCATTTTGGTTGACTTTCTTTATAGTTGATGGAAACTGGGAACACTGGACCAGTTGGACCGCCTGTAGCGAGACTTGTGGAGGTGGTATCAGCAGTAGGACGCGAACTTGTTCTAATCCAAGTCCTAAAAATGGTGGCAGTGCATGCCAAGGGCTTAATCAACAGACGAAGAACTGTATCAGTCAGCAGTGCCAAGGTAGAACGAGTCAGATTCTCACAAAACTTGACTGTTTTTTTTTTTTACCAACGTTTTGTCTCCAAGAATTTACTGAATCTTCAACCTGCAGTGATCAGTCTGATCAGGCTATATTTCCCTGTCCGAGGGGAGTAGCGTTAAGCGTTTAAACCTTACGGACTACAATGACGAGACCTTGTCGGCTTAGCGAAAATGACTCGTCAATTGCCTTTACTTTACTTTATTTAGCTAGCTTGTAGAGGAAAAATGAAGGACAATAAAGTTTCACTTTCACACTTTCGCTTTCGTGCCTTTTTTTTAAACTCGTAATTACGCGAAGCGTTGAACGAGTTGTAGCAGACGGGGACAAATTTCACTCCATCACTCGATCGTCCGCTGATCAGTACACAAGGCTTCGAGCTCTGGAGAACTTTAAATGCATTTTTCAAGACTTAGGAAAATGCTACAGCACGGCAAATGTGTGAAGTTTTACTGCCGTTTTTAAAAGTTCAAAGAAACCAAATTTTGTTTCGATGAATTAAAAACGTGTCTTAGCGTGAATTTTCAAGTGTTCAAGACTAAATGGAAACAATTTTAAGTATAAAATCAGATGGATCAGGCAAGTATATGTTTTCTTTAGATATAAAATGATATAATGGCGCTTGAAGATCTGAGGCGAGGATGTTTCAGAGAAATGCTTCCTTTTCTACGGTTTATCACTAAACTGAGAAATCATCATTCCTTTTCAAGAGATGCATTTTAAAATTGTTGACGCCCATATCTTGCGAACATAATTTTTAACTCGAGGAATGTGGTTATCGCTAGTCAACATGAGAACAAATAAGCGCTGTCAGGACAAAATCATAGGGCTTGTACACACATCAAAATGTTGCGGGGACAAGTCTCAGAGACATGTTGCAGCGACACGTCCCCTGGTGTGAACTGATACTATCATAATTTTGCAACACCAATTTTGGGGACATATTGTCCCCGCGACGTCTCCCATGAAGTTCTATCTAAGATGTACACGGTTATTGTCATTTTTGTGATGGAGGCTGTTGCCATAGCAACAGAGCATCTAAAGAAGTGGAAATGTTGTGCAATATTTGACCTTTAGATAATTCTTTACTATTTAGAGTTTCCTGAGTTTGCAAGAATAAATGGAACATTTATCGCATTTTGGTTGACTTTCTTTATAATTCATTGCGGCCGTGGTACATACTGTACTAGCAAATGTAACATTCACGAGTACCACGGTAACGAGTTAGATTTAGTCGATGCAATTTAAACATATACCACATCTTTCAGATTCTTACAAAACTTGACTTGTTTCTTTTTTTGCCAAAGTTTTGACTCGAAGTATTTTCAAGCAATCCATCAATTGTTTATTGCAATGCTGTTTGTCTTTGAACCCCTCTCCCCCTCCCCCTCCCGCTTCCCCCTTCACACTATCCGCCCACTCACCCGTTCCCAGAGATTTTCTAAAATAATAATAGCAGCTGTTTTGCAGTGTATTGCAGGGATACAAGGATAAGGGGATAATTATCGCATTTTGGTTGACTTTCTTTATAGTTGATGGAAACTGGGAACACTGGACCAGTTGGACCGCCTGCAGCGAGACTTGTGGAGGTGGTATCAGCAGTAGGACGCGAACTTGTTCTAATCCAAGTCCTAAAAATGGTGGCAGTGCATGCCAAGGGCTTAATCAACAGACGAAGAACTGTATCAGTCAGCAGTGCCAAGGTAGAACGAGTCAGATTCTCACAAAACTTGACTGTTTTTTTTTTTTTACCAACGTTTTGTCTCCAAGAATTTACTGAATCTTCAACCTGCAGTGATCAGTCTGATCAGGCTATATTTCCCTGTCCGAGGGGAGTAGCGTTAAGCGTTTAAACCTTACGGACTACAATGACGAGAACTTGTCGGTTAGCGAAAATGACTCGTCAATTGCCTTTACTTTACTTTATTTAGCTAGCTTGTAGAGGAAAAATGAAGGACAATAAAGTTTCACTTTCACACTTTCGCTTTCGTGCCTTTTTTTTTAAACTCGTAATTACGCGAAGCGTTGAACGAGTTGTAGCAGACGGGGACAAATTTCACTCCATCACTCGATCGTCCGCTGATCAGTACACAAGGCTTCGAGCTCTGGAGAACTTTAAATGCATTTTTCAAGACTTAGGAAAATGCTACAGCACGGCAAATGTGTGAAGTTTTACTGCCGTTTTTAAAAGTTCAAAGAAACCAAATTTTGTTTCGATGAATTAAAAACGTGTCAGCGTGAATTTTCAAGTGTTCAAGACTAAATGGAAACAATTTTAAGTATAAAATCAGATGGATCAGGCAAGTATATGTTTTCTTTAGATATAAAATGATATAATGGCGCTTGAAGATCTGAGGCGAGGATGTTTCAGAGAAATGCTTCCTTTTCTACGGTTTATCACTAAACTGAGAAATCATCACTCCTTTTCAAGAGATGCATTTTAAAATTGTTGACGCCCATATCTTGCGAACATAATTTTTAACTCGAGGAATGTGGTTATCGCTAGTCAACATGAGAACAAATAAGCGCTGTCAGGACAAAATCATAGGGCTTGTACACACATGAAAATGTTGCGGGGACAAGTCTCAGAGACATGTTGCAGCGACACGTCCCCTCGTGTGAACTGATACTATCATAATTGTGCAACACCAATTTTGGGGACATATTGTCCCCGCGACGTCTCCCATGAAGTTCTATCTAAGATATACACGGTTATTGTCATTTTTGTGATGGAGGCTGTTGCCATAGCAACAGAGCATCTAAAGAAGTGGAAATGTTGTGCAATATTTGACCTTTAGATAATTCTTTACTATTTAGAGTTTCCTGAGTTTGCAAGAATAAATGGAACATTTATCGCATTTTGGTTGACTTTCTTTATAATTCATTGCGGCCGTGGTACATACTGTACTAGCAAATGTTACATTCACGAGTACCACGGTAACGAGTTAGATTTAGTCGATGCAATTTAAACATATACCACATCTTTCAGATTCTTACAAAACTTGACTTGTTTCTTTTTTTGCCAAAGTTTTGACTCGAAGTATTTTCAAGCAATCCATCAATTGTTTATTGCAATGCTGTTTGTCTTTGAACCCCTCTCCCCCTCCCCCTCCCGCTTCCCCCTTCACACTATCCGCCCACTCACCCGTTCCCAGAGATTTTCTAAAATAATAATAGCAGCTGTTTTGCAGTGTATTGCAGGGATACAAGGATAAGGGGATAATTATCGCATTTTGGTTGACTTTCTTTATAGTTGATGGAAACTGGGAACACTGGACCAGTTGGACCGCCTGTAGCGAGACTTGTGGAGGTGGTATCAGCAGTAGGACGCGAACTTGTTCTAATCCAAGTCCTAAAAATGGTGGCAGTGCATGCCAAGGGCTTAATCAACAGACGAAGAACTGTATCAGTCAGCAGTGCCAAGGTAGAACGAGTCAGATTCTCACAAAACTTGACTGTTTTTTTTTTTTTTACCAACGTTTTGTCTCCAAGAATTTACTGAATCTTCAACCTGCAGTGATCAGTCTGATCAGGCTATATTTCCCTGTCCGAGGGGAGTAGCGTTAAGCGTTTAAACCTTACGGACTACAATGACGAGAACTTGTCGGCTTAGCGAAAATGACTCGTCAATTGCCTTTACTTTACTTTATTTAGCTAGCTTGTAGAGGAAAAATGAAGGACAATAAAGTTTCACTTTCACACTTTCGCTTTCGTGCCTTTTTTTTTAAACTCGTAATTACGCGAAGCGTTGAACGAGTTGTAGCAGACGGGGACAAATTTCACTCCATCACTCGATCGTCCGCTGATCAGTACACAAGGCTTCGAGCTCTGGAGAACTTTAAATGCATTTTTCAAGACTTAGGAAAATGCTACAGCACGGCAAATGTGTGAAGTTTTACTGCCGTTTTTAAAAGTTCAAAGAAACCAAATTTTGTTTCGATGAATTAAAAACGTGTCTTAGCGTGAATTTTCAAGTGTTCAAGACTAAATGGAAACAATTTTAAGTATAAAATCAGATGGATCAGGCAAGTATATGTTTTCTTTAGATATAAAATGATATAATGGCGCTTGAAGATCTGAGGCGAGGATGTTTCAGAGAAATGCTTCCTTTTTTACGGTTTATCACTAAACTGAGAAATCATCATTCCTTTTCAAGAGATGCATTTTAAAATTGTTGACGCCCATATCTTGCGAACATAATTTTTAACTCGAGGAATGTGGTTATCGCTAGTCAACATGAGAACAAATAAGCGCTGTCAGGACAAAATCATAGGGCTTGTACACACATCAAAATGTTGCGGGGACAAGTCTCAAAGACATGTTGCAGCGACACGTCCCCTGGTGTGAACTGATACTATCATAATTGTGCAACACCAATTTTGGGGACATATTGTCCCCGCGACGTCTCCCATGAAGTTCTATCTAAGATATACACGGTTATTGTCATTTTTGTGATGGAGGCTGTTGCCATAGCAACAGAGCATCTAAAGAAGTGGAAATGTTGTGCAATATTTGACCTTTACTATTCTTTACTATTTAGAGTTTCCTGAGTTTGCAAGAATAAATGGAACATTTATCGCATTTTGGTTGACTTTCTTTATAATTCATTGCGGCCGTGGTACATACTGTACTAGCAAATGTAACATTCACGAGTACCACGGTAACGAGTTAGATTTAGTCGATGCAATTTAAACATATACCACATCTTTCAGATTCTTACAAAACTTGACTTGTTTCTTTTTTTGCCAAAGTTTTGACTCGAAGTATTTTCAAGCAATCCATCAATTGTTTATTGCAATGCTGTTTGTCTTTGAACCCCTCTCCCCCTCCCCCTCCCGCTTCCCCCTTCACACTATCCGCCCACTCACCCGTTCCCAGAGATTTTCTAAAATAATAATAGCAGCTGTTTTGCAGTGTATTGCAGGGATACAAGGATAAGGGGATAATTATCGCATTTTGGTTGACTTTCTTTATAGTTGATGGAAACTGGGAACACTGGACCAGTTGGACCGCCTGTAGCGAGACTTGTGGAGGTGGTATCAGCAGTAGGACGCAAACTTGTTCTAATCCAAGTCCTAAAAATGGTGGCAGTGCATGCCAAGGGCTTAATCAACAGACGAAGAACTGTATCAGTCAGCAGTGCCAAGGTAGAACGAGTCAGATTCTCACAAAACTTGACTGTTTTTTTTTTTTTACCAACGTTTTGTCTCCAAGAATTTACTGAATCTTCAACCTGCAGTGATCAGTCTGATCAGGCTATATTTCCCTGTCCGAGGGGAGTAGCGTTAAGCGTTTAAACCTTACGGACTACAATGACGAGAACTTGTCGGCTTAGCGAAAATGACTCGTCAATTGCCTTTACTTTACTTTATTTAGCTAGCTTGTAGAGGAAAAATGAAGGACAATAAAGTTTCACTTTCACACTTTCGCTTTCGTGCGTTTTTTTTAAACTCGTAATTACGCGAAGCGTTGAACGAGTTGTAGCAGACGGGGACAAATTTCACTCCATCACTCGATCGTCCGCTGATCAGTACACAAGGCTTCGAGCTCTGGAGAACTTCAAATGTATTTTTCAAGACTTAGGAAATTGCTACAGCACGGCAAATGTGTGAAGTTTTACTGCCGTTTTTAAAAGTTCAAAGAAACCAAATTTTGTTTCGATGAATTAAATTCGTGTCTTAGCGTGAATTTTCAAGTGTTCAAGACTAAATGAAAACAATTTTAAGTATAAAATCAGATGGACAAGATACGTATATGTTTTCTTTAGATATAAATAGATATAATGGCGCTTGAAGATCTGAGGCGCGGATGTTTCAGAGAAATGCTTCCTTTTCTACGGTTTATCACTAAACTGAGAAATCATCATTCCTTTTCAAGAGATGCATTTTAAAATTGTTGACGCCCATATCTTGCGAACATAATTTTTAACTCGAGGAATGTGGTTATCGCTAGTCAACATGAGAACAAATAAGCGCTGTCAGGACAAAATCATAGCGCTTGTACACACATGAAAATGTTGCGGGGACAAGTATCAGAGACACGTTGCAGCGACACGTCCCCTCGTGTGAACTGATACTATCATAATTGTGCAACACCATTTTTGGGGACATTTTGTCCCCGCGACGTGTCCCATGAAGTTCTATCTAAAATATACACGGTTATTGTCATTTTTGTGATGGAGGCTGTTGCCATAGCAACAGAGCATCTAAAGAAGTGGAAATGTTGTGCAATATTTGACCTTTAGATAATTATTTACTATTTAGAGTTTCCTGAGTTTGCAAGAATAAATGGAACATTTATCGCATTTTGGTTGACTTTCTTTATAATTCATTGCGGCCGTGGTACATACTGTACTAGCAAATGTAACATTCACGAGTACCACGGTAACGAGTAAGATTTAGTCGATGCAATTTAAACATATACCACATCTTTCAGATTCTTACAAAACTTGACTTGTTTCTTTTTTTGCCAAAGTTTTGACTCGAAGTATTTTCAAGCTATCTATCAGTTGTTTATTGCAATGCTGTTTGTCTTTGAACCCCTCTCCCCCTCCCCCTCCCGCTTCCCCCCCTCACACTATCCGCCCACTCACCCGTTCCCAAAGATTTTCTAAAATAATAATAGCAGCTGTTTTGCAGTGTATTGCAGGGATACAAGGATAAGAAGATAATTATCGCATTTTGGTTGACTTTCTTTATAGTTGATGGAAACTGGGAACACTGGACCAGTTGGGCCGCCTGTAGCGAGACTTGTGGAGGTGGTATCAGCAGTAGGACGCGAACTTGTTCTAATCCAAGTCCTAAAAATGGTGGCAGTGCATGCCGAGGGCTTAATCAACAGACGAAGAACTGTATCAGTCAGCAGTGCCAAGGTAGAACGAGTCAGATTCTCACAAAACTTGACTGTTTTTTTTTACCAACGTTTTGTCTCCAAGAATTTACTCAATCTTCAACTTGCTGTGATCAGTCTGATCAGGCTATATTTCCCTGTCCGAGGGGAGTAGCGTTAATCGTATAAACTTTACGGGGTACAATGACGAGAACTTGTCGGCTTAGCGAAAATGACTCGTCAATTGCCTTTACTTTACTTTATTTAGCTAGCTTGAATACGCGAAGCGTTGAACGAGTTGTAGCAGACAGGGACAAATTTCACTCGATCACTCGATCGACCGCTGACCAGGTCATAAGGCTTCGAGCTCTGGAGAACTTCAAATGTATTTTTCAAGACTTAGGAAAATGCTACAGCACGGCAAATGTGTGAAGTTTTGCTGCGCCATTACGGTTGTATAGTGTAGGTCAGCGGTCACAATTGTATAGCTGGTGACCTTGTGGCAAGCCCTCGTGGGTCGGCCATCTTGTTTGTTTTACTCGTGTATTAAATCTTAAAATATCAGCAAGACTACAGCGACAAACCGTTGAGTGGTGCCGGATCTCCCAGTTGTAACTTATCCTGCAAATCCAAAAATCTTATTTACTTGATTGAATGTAAGAAATGTAAATGCCAATACATCGGAGAGACCAAACGGCAACTTAATGAACGATTTGGAGAACACCGCCGTTCCATCATAAACCATCATCAACTCAACGATCCCACTCCTGTCTCCCTACATTTCAATCAAGCTGGACATTCAATCAATGATGTTCTTCTAATCCCACTTGAACCCATACGCAGCAATCGTGACGCAGTGAGAAAGGCGAGAGAGGCTCATTTGATACACAAAGGGAAAACGTTATCTCCTCTAGGAATAAATAGACGTGACGAAACTCATTGACATACGACACCTAGTCTCCTGCACCAATAATAATCTATTGTTTTTATTTTCATAATTTCAAACTCTTATTTGTAACGAACTTTTAGTTTTAACTTCATTTTTCATTTTTCTGTTAGCCCCTGAAGAAGGTTTGTTTTCAAACCGAAATATTGGGCAAATTCGTTTAAATATAAATTTTGTTTTATTCTTTTATTTACTCCTTCATCGCCTTGCCGTAAGGATCAGTTTGCCGTTTTCTGATTTTATATTAAATCTTAGCCTTGTGTTGTATTCTAATCTGTTATTCATTGGCGTGGTGGTAGCGTAATCGAACCCAAGCTGAGCAAGAGGCCTCAGACAGCACCGAAACAGTGGTGCGTTTCGAAGACTGAAACCGTCAACTTGTTTGAAAACTGGAAGCAAAACCTCATATATGTACGCTCTACCACGACTCGAATTTCGCCCCATTCCTCGTAGAAGGAGCATCTTGGACTAAGAAAACGAAGACACAGCCATTAAGAGGCTTCACCAATGACGGAGAGGATATTCCCGAAAGCAAACGGGGTACTGCCGAACAGAAAACAAACATGCTAGAGTTGATGCTAGGTCAGATAGCCAACTTCTGCCCAATCATTTCTCGGAACGCCATAGTCAAATCTAGCACGTCAATTGAGTTTATATGGAATGCCATCCGCTTACATTTTGGATTTCAGGCCACTGGGGCCCATTTTGTTGACCTTAATGACATCAGGTTACAAGCCAACGAGCGGCCTGAAGACTTGTACCAAAGACTGATGGCATTTATAGAAGATAGTTTACTGAAGGGGAACGGCAACTTAACCCATCACAACGAACCCTTAACTGAGGACGAAGAACTCTCTCCAACCCTCGAGAACTTTATTGTCCTCACCTGGCTCCGCCTCATCGACCCTGTCCTGCCTAAGCTCGTAAAACAGCGTTATAGACCAATATCACGCTAGCATGGCACAAAAATATATTTGGTTTATTGGGAAAAAGAGCCCAGCATCAAATTCAGCATATCGATATTAGTAAAACTACAAAGGTTTGTAAAGATTGCTAGAAAACTGACGAAGATATGAAATTTTGAAACTGAGCATTTTTACAAAGAAAAGCCCGTCCAGCTTCGTTTTCGTGTTTTTCCCATACATTTCTTTGTAAAAATTAGGCCAGAGTACTAAGTTTCAAAAGCTCATATCTCCGTCACTATACGAGCAATCTTTACGAAACTTTACAGTTTTACTAATATTGATGTGCTGATTTTGATACTGGACTCTTTTCCCATTAAATTAAATACATTTTCATGCCATGCTAGCGTGATATTGGTGTATGGGACCGAGCTCCGCTCACGTACGCTTGCATCCATCAAGCCCGAAATATCCCAAGCTATGACCTCCCTCCTTGACTAAATTGCATCCAGCGACGAGGCAAAGATAATGGGCGCAGAGACATCACAATTTGGCAGCAGCACAAACCGGTACTGATTCAAACCCCCCGCGAGGCAAACCGGAAGTTCTTGCTCGCACGAAAAATCGTGCCCCCTGTGTAAACAGGCAGGCCGCCCCATTCAACACTACTTGAGTGAGTGCAAGTTCCTGCCTGACAAGGACCGGAAGTACATCACAAGAGCTCGACAGATAGCCGCGATATTCCAGGCCGATACTGATGGCGATGATGAAGGCCCTACTGTAACTGATGACATCCCCTTCCCTGAGCCAGAGCAGCCAATGCAGGCAACGCGCTTGGTACAGGTACGTCAGTCCCCATACGTCGATGCCTTTCATAACCATCACACGGTCCGTATTACCGTCGATAGCAGTGCTACCTGTAATATGATTCGACTATCCACCGTCAAAAGACTTGACGCCGCTATCGAGGCTACAATAGGCGACAAAATTGTTGACACATCGTCATTTTGAACCCCATTTTGCTCAAGACAAGACATATTCTGACCCCGCCCCTCTTATTCCCCACCCCCACCCCCCCAGCCAATGTTGTTTATTGTTTACAGAGGTATGTGGCTGCAATCCTACAACATTGGAAGGGGGGAGGGGGTTTCTGCAGCAAATTATAGCGAATGCAAAGAAAAAGTGATGAAATTGGCACAGAAACCGTTTGGCATACATAATGTGTCAAGTATTTTTGTCGCCTATTGTCCGATATACCAAAAATATTATTTCGCTGTTCATGGTGACGTGCGAGCGCGGTCCCTTTTTCAAATTATCCTTTGGGGGAATATCTGCTATACCACACAGGACAGTGTCGTTATTTAGTCAATTTAAAGATTTTAGGTATAAAGGAAATACATTCTACGATCAGAAGAATAGGCAAATCAGTCAAATTAGTCATTGAATGACAGCGGGAAAAAGAGATATTGCTCACGCGCAGCAGTTTTGTTGTTCTGTTGGGATGTAATTGATGGTATTAGCGTGTTGTTAAAAACCTAAACTACGAGATGGAGCTGCTTAAAACTTATGAATCTAGTTGTTACTCTTCTGAGGAGAGCGAGAAAGAATCCAATGCCGATACTAACGTATGTGAAAGGAATGAAATTGGAGCACGTACTGTGCGCCAAGTTTATTTGATCACTTATAGTCAAGCGGACGAGTCTCGATTTCCAACAAGAAGGTCTTTTGTGGATGCTGTGTTAATTTCATTTCAGGACACATCTGCTAATGTTATACAGTGGTGTTGTTGCCTTGAAAAACATGCCACTGATGGAATTCACTACCATATGGCAATCAAACTGGATAAGATCCGACGCTGGTTGCATTGCAAGAAAATGTTGTTAGAGCGCTTTGGTATTTCGGTTCACTTTTCCGCAATCCACGCTAATTACTACAGTGCGTGGCGGTACGTGACAAAAGAGGACGATTGCTTTATTCAAAGTGTGGGTCATCCGGATTTGAACAATGGACAGCCGCCCAGGACAACGATGGCGTGTTTGGCGAATCTGTCGAGAAGAAAGAAAGAACCTGTCCGAGATGAGTTCGAGCAGGAAATATCTGCTGAGGGTGCCGACAATGAAGCAGAAGATCGCGAAACAAGTAGGAGCAACGGAACGAAAAGAAAACTTAAAACAAAAAGAAAGCGAATGAGTTCATATGAATTGTCGGAAATCGTTGTGACAAAGAATATAAAGACCAGAACTGAGTTGCTAGCCCTTGCGCGAGAACAAAAGGAAGAAGGCAAAACGGACATTGCTGAGTTCATTGTGAACCGGGGTTCTAAGGTTGTGGCTGAAGTTCTTCAGACTGCCTGGGAAATGGAGAACTCGCATTATGATTTGCAAAGAGAAAATAAAACTAGATTGCAGTTATTAAGCGAGGCGAGGCAGGGAGAATGCGTTGCAAATTGTAATGGCAACTGGTTAACTTGCGCACGCGAAGTTTTGCACAGGAACGGCGTAGATGAAAAGTACTTTTCCGAGAGTGTTTATGAACTGTTAGATAAAGGACGCGGAAAATATAGGAACATTATGATTGTTGGAGTGGCTAACTGTGGTAAAACATTTTTGCTGAACCCGTTAAATCTCATTTACAAGACATTTTGTAATCCCGCTTCCACAAGCTTTGCGTGGGTTGACGCTGAAAAGGCGGAGGTAATTTTTTTGAACGACTTCAGATGGACACCGTCAATTATACAATGGCATGATTTGTTATTACTGTTAGAAGGACAACTGGTCCACTTGCCAGCTCCTAAGTCACATTATGCCAAGGACTTCATTTTGAACCAGGACACTCCAGTTTTTGCAACTGGAAAGAACCCGATTGTTTTAATTCGGAACGGCTTCCTTGAAGAGAAAGAAACCGAAATGATGAGCGTTCGCTGGAAGATCTTTCGCTTTCATGCTCAAATATCGCAAGATCAACAGAAAGAAATCCCTGCTTGTGGTAAATGTTTCGCAACTTTGGTTCTTGGAGAACAACTCATAGAAGAAGATCTTACGATTAACCACGATTAACCACGCTTTACCATGTACAAATTAAAAAGAACTTTAGTACTTTTTCTTTGTTTACGTATGGTAAAGCGTGGTTAATTATGGTAAATCGTTGGATTTCAAAACGTAGACACACATTATTCTTTTTAAAGGATGTTTTTATTGTAGAATGAAAGGGTGAACGTATTTTGTGCTTAAGGTTAGCGTTTCATGTCCAAATGTGCGAAACATCCGTAAGAATAATCTTGTAAATACAACATCGACTGACAGTGATTTGAGATCAAGGTCACGCGTACATGTCACGCTTAACATAACTGTATGACAGTGCGTTACGCAAAAAAGCATTCTTTCGATACTCTTAACTACAATGTAAAAACATTAATATTTTGTGCGTAAACCTTTTTTCTTAATGATGAAATCTATTCTGTTGTTCATTGATGCTATTGTCCTGTTTATTAAATTGCGATCTAAATTTATGATGGTGTTGGCTACGCGTTGCGAAAACTCCTCAAACGTTTCATATGTTATGTTCTTTCTCAAAGCGTCTTGACGCAAAATTCTTTTGACGATGTTGAATATGTTTTCAATAGGATTAATATCTGGACTACGGGGTGGGATGGGCATAAGTTTGGCCCCTACTCTCTTCCAGGCGGCACGAGCGAGCGCAGAATTTTGGCTTGGGTCTCCATCTTGAATAAAGAGCTTCGATGCACCTTTGTTAGAATCACGGAACATTCGTCCGAATTCTCTTTCAACCAAGCCTTTAAAATATTGTCCATTCAAACTATCGCATTGCTCGCAAAGAGTTACTCCTTCTTCGTAACTGATAGCCACGATAAATTTCGCCACCCGTCCACCTGAGCCGCAATGTGAGCCCTTTGAAGTACACCCAGGAGATAAGCCTTCTTGTGGTTTACGCCAAATCTTTCCTTTTGGGGCGCGCGCTTGATCCGCTGGGTTGAATTTGTGTATAAAACTTACACCATCTAAGTAAAATGCAATTTGCTCTGTCCATAATTTCGCACTGTAATCCTTTTTAACCTCTTTTGCAAACTTCAACCGCTTTTTTAAGTCCCCCGTTGATAGAAGACCCTTTTGCCGACTGTTTACGTACCTATAGCCATGCGTCCTTAAGAAGCGTTGCACTGTTCTACAAGAAACCTCCGACGTTTTCAAGTTCGCTTTTTCCATAATGCGCTTCACGGTAAAATTTCCTTCCTCTTTCCTTAAGAGAGCTATCTGTCGAAGAAGAAGCCGCTGTACACGGGCACTCAATTTTCTCGGCCGGCCAGGTCGCTGATTATTATTCTTTACCTTGCAAATTTGTCCTTTTTTCAATCCTTTTAAAATACGATAAACAGAAGACCTCGAAATGTTCAATTCCTTCATGATTTCCTTTTGCCTTATTCCCTTCCATTTTCTTGCAAGTCGCACAAAAGCGCGAGTTTCTTCGTCAATTTTAGCCGCGAAAACCATTTTGCCTCGTTTCATTCAACTCGTTAACACCATTGTAACGTCATCATAAAATTCTATAAACGCCCTTAATTAGCATACCATTAATAGCTAATTAATCCCGTTTGTATCAATCGAAACATCAGACAACACCGATTATTATTTGTGAAAACCGATTAATTTGCTTGCATTTTCCGAAAGCGAAAGCTCACTTTGTACTTCAGACAATAGGCGACAAAATTGTTGACACATCGTCATTTTGAACCCCATTTTGCTCAAGACAAGACATATTCTGACCCCGCCCCTCTTATTCCCCACCCCCACCCCCCCAGCCAATGTTGTTTATTGTTTACAGAGGTATGTGGCTGCAATCCTACAACATTGGAAGGGGGAGGGGGTTTCTGCAGCAAATTATAGCGAATGCAAAGAAAAAGTGATGAAATTGGCACAGAAACCGTTTGGCATACATAATGTGTCAAGTATTTTTGTCGCCTATTGTAGTTCTCAATCCGTGCACCAAGCCGATGGGTACTCCCCTCTTGAGATCATTGGTGAAACTGAAGTAACATTCATGCGGGACGGTAATCGGCTCCACTTCAAAGGGTTAATCGTCGAAAATCTCGATGTTGAAATCCTCGCCGGTACCCTGTTCATGGAGGTCAATGATCTCGCCGTTATGCCTGCTCGTCGCCAAGTCATAATCGGCGAGTCTACCTACCAATACGAGTCAGCCATTAAAGATTCAAGCGAAAAGGCCGTTCGTCGAGCAGTAGTTCTACGGAGTCCCCTAACATCCACCACCGTCTGGCCCGGAGAATTCCTCGAGTTAGGTCTTCCTGATGATATCCCCACCGACTCCGAATACGCCCTCGAGCCAAGAATGGACGCCCCAAGTACTCAATCTGTCAAGATGTCTAACATTTTGCCTTCCCCTTGTGTCTTATCTAGCGTTGCCGGTAGAATCCGGATCCCTAACCTCACCGATCAGCCGCAGACACTAAAGCGTAACGAACACTTCTGCCAAGTCAGCCCCGTTTTTGCCCCAGAGGACAGTAAGCAGACGCTAACGACACCTCCTGAACCCCTGAAGTCACACAGCTCTCCCCCGCCTTCCACCCATTCAAGCGGTGTCAGCCTTGATCCCGCAAATCTCTTCCCACCAGAGACCGTCGCCAAGTTCCACGAGGTACACGAACAGTTCGACAGTGTTTTTAACCCCCAAATCAAAGGGTACAACGGCGCGTCCGGTCCGTTTCAGGCCAAGGTCAATATGGGCCCTGTTGAGCCTCCCCAGCGGAAAGGACGGCTACCGCAATACTCAAGAGCCAGACTCGTGGAGCTTCAGCAAAAATTCGATGAGCTGGAATATCTTGGTGTCTTTAAATGACCCGAAGACATCGGAGTCTCCGTTGAGTACCTAAACCCTTCTTTCTTATAAGAATCAAAGCCTAACGGAGGTTCACGCCTCGTCACCGCCTTTGCGGAGGTGGGACATAATAGCAAGCCGCAACCGTCCTTAACGCCAGATGTGGACTCGACCTTAAGGCTGATAGGTCAGTGGAAGCACATAATAGCAACTGATCTCACCAGCGCTTTCTATCAGATACCACTAGCTCGTGAGTCACTTAAATATTGCGGTGTCGCCAACCCATTTCGCGGAACACGTGTATATGTTACATCCGCCGTGGGAATGCCCGGATCCGAAACTGCACTCGAAGAGCTGATGTGTCGTGTCCTGGGAGATCTCCTGCAGGAAGTCGTGGTTGCTAAGCTTGCAGACGACCTTTACTGTGGCGGCAACTCTCCAGACGAACTCTTACATAACTGGACCAAGTTCCTAAGCGCCCTTCACAAGAACAATCTGCGCCTGTCTGCTGCCAAGACAATAGTCAATCCCAAAACGACCACTATCTTAGGATGGACCTGGCCACAGGGTACCCTCAGTGCGAATCCTCATCGCATCTCCACACTCGTGAAGTGTTCTCCTTCTGAGAAAGTCAGTGCCATGAAATCATTCATCGGTGCATAAAAAGTCGTGGCTCGTGTGATTCCCGGATGTTCGTCACTACTAGCTCCACTCGATGACACCATCGCCGGACGCCCCTCCACCGAAGCCATCGCATGGACTGACGGGCTCCATAACGCCTTCGTCTCCGCGAAGAAAGCTCTCTCTACAAGTCGTTCCATCCACCTGCCTAAGCCCGACGACCAACTTTGAATTGTCGCTGATGGTGCGGTGAGATGGCCAGGAATAGCCGCAACCTTGTACGTCACCCGCGCTGGAAAACTGCTCCTTGCAGTATTTTTCAGTGCCAAGTTGCGAAGCCACCAAATCTCATGGCTCCCATGCGAAGTCAAAGCCTTAGCCATCGCCACGTCAACGAAGCACTTCAGTCCCTAATAAAGATTTTTGTTGTTGTTGTTGTTGTTGTTGTTGTGCAGTCATCCAAGAAGGCCTGCATTCTTACGGACAGTGAGCAGTGTGTTCAGGCTTACGAGAAGCTGTGCAGAGGCGAATTCTCTGCAAGTCCGCGGGTGTCCACATTTCTCTCCGCAGTCAATCGTTACCAAGCTTCCGTACAGCACGTCGCTGGCGCTGCTATACTTTCATCAGATTTTGTAACGCCCTACCTTGTGATGACATGGCGTGTCGGGTATGTTCTTTCGTCAACAGTGCTGAGTCATCAGTTATTCGCCACACCACTACCGAAAATATCCTTTTCGGTGCAGCTCGCCTACGATTCACAACCAGGACTGCATGGCTTTCTTTCCAGTCAGAGTGCGTTGACCTGTGCCGCACCCGCGCCCCCCTCAGATAAGGGACCCGTCCATCCAAGAAAACCACAAACGTCAAAGACGTCAAGCGGTATCTCAATGTAGTCACCATTGCCAAGGATGGCCTGTTAGTCGTTTAACGTGATGAACCTCTCTCTTCTTTCCGCGAGTGTATAGTGGTTCCACGCCAGGTACTAGATGGCTTGTTAACCGCGCTGCATATCCAACTCAACCACCCACCCGCCCACCAGCTGAAAATGGTTACACGTCGCTCCCTCTTTGCTCTCGATATCGTTAGAGCGCGTCTTCAGTTCTTGTCACCACTGCGCGTCCCTTCGCAAGTCTCCCCATACCGTTGTCGAGCAGACCACCACCGCTCCCCCGGAGGCAATTGGCATCTCATTCGCAGCTGACGTAGTCAAACGGAACTGCCAACTTATCCTTGTCGTGCGAGAATGGGTCACCTCATTCACATCAGCGACACTTCTCGACGATGAACGCCATCAAACTCTACGCAACGCTTCAGTGAGACTATGCATCGAATTACGCCCCCTTGACGGCCCACCCACCGTCATCCGAGCTGATCCGGCCCCGGGGTTCAAGGCGCTGACTAACGACCAGCTCCTACAACTGCACCGGCTTACCGTCGAGATCGGCAGGATTAAGAACACTAACAAGAACCCTGTAGCCGAACGAGCCGTCCAAGGACTAGAAAATGAACTTCTACGACAGGACCCCTCGAATGGTCACGTGTCCCCACTAGCACTCTGCATCGCCACCGCAACTTTGAAGGCGCGTATACGTAACCGCGGGCTGTCAGCAAGAGAAATGTGGCACCAACGTGACCAGTTCACTAACATCCAACTACCAGTTAAAGACCGCGAGTTGATCACCCGACAGCACGAGCAGCGTATCAGCAACCATCCCCACAGCGAGCGATCAAAGGCCCCTTCAGGCAAAATCGCCCAACCACCTGCCTTGCACATAGGTGATTTAGTCTACTTGCACAGTGATCGGAACAAGTCTAGCGCCCGAGATCGCTACTTAGTTATATCTGTGGAGGGAAACTGGTGCAATATTAATAAGTTCTGTGGTACACAGCTACGAAATACCTCGTACAGAGTAAAGCGCAACGAGTGTTACAAGGTTCCCTATGACATCGAGTCCCACCCAAGTCGGTACCCCACAAACATCTCCGACGACGAAGAAGAGACACCTACGGTTTCTCCAGCTCGACCGACATCACCGCAACCACTGGCAGTCCCTGAAGAGATCTCAGTGACTCCAACGGATGCAAACTACCCAACGGTAGACCCTCCCGACGCCACCCAGCCCGAGATGATACCTCCTATGATGCAGCCTGTCGGCGAGGTTCCGCTGGGACAAGACACTGCCAATGAGAGCGAGTTCTTGCGCAGATCATCTCGTCCCCGTCGTCGTCCGTGTTATCTCGATGACTTTGTTACTGACTTTTAGTTGATCCATTTAGACATAGCAGGCACGTCGTGCATTTATATTATTGTTAGAGTATTGTTTCAGTTTTATAGTATGCCACAGCGCATGTACAGCCGTTGTTGCATCGAGTTGCGACTATACAACAATTATTTCTAGCTTTTTCAAAACATCTTAACGTGACATAAATAGGCCATTGTCTGAATCGAAACATTACATATGAAATTCGCTAGCAGACGTCACGCGCGAGAATCCACGCTTTCAGCGCTTCATGCCTTTGTGAGCAGCGGGTAGCGATTTGAGCTAAAAACAAAGAACGAAAAAAACTCACTTAACTGATAAATGTTAACTTGCCATTTTAATCCATTTCCAGTTTAAAATAAGTGTATTCAGTATACATACGAGCAAACATCTTCACGTGACATAAATATCTGAAACGAGACAATATCCTGGGGAGTTTAACAATAGCCCCGAGGGTACTCCCCG
Organism: Cladopsammia gracilis; assembly: GCA_022457155.1. Taxonomy (NCBI): domain Eukaryota; kingdom Metazoa; phylum Cnidaria; class Anthozoa; order Scleractinia; family Dendrophylliidae; genus Cladopsammia; species Cladopsammia gracilis. Next base: position 70,870 of record JAJGOT010000760.1, on the reverse strand, counting down.
AAAATTTGGGTGGGGGTGTGCGGCGCGCTTCTAGAATCCCTTACCCTATTACAGACCATATCCTTTGGTTCCGTTAGATAGCTTATATAAAGGAGTATCCCTCGGGAAAAAAATTGCGACTGAGGGACACAGAGCGACTGATTTGCATATCTGTACCCGTATACTATATCTCGTTTACGCTCTAGCCTGGGGCGAGAGTTACTTGGCATTGGACTGTGGGAACGAAAAGGCGCTTAACCAAGCACGGAAGTGACCAAACGTGTGGAAGGGTTTTGTAGCATTCGTGACGGAAGTTATTTCTTTACTTTTCTAAAATAAAACGTTCCATAGTTAAATGCGCGGTCCTCGCCCTGGGTTACCACTCATCTGATCCCCTTAACCAATTCGGACGGTACATACATATATACATACATACATACATACATACATACATACATACATACATACATACATACATACATACATACATACTTTATTGTAACTCCCGACAAGGGTTTTTCAGTTACAAAATGCTAAAATAACAAATAAATGACTAAATGACTAAAGTAATAACTACACATTAAAAAAAAGTAAAATACAATAAGAAAGAATGAAAAAAATACAATGAATTGAATTGACTATTTACAGATTCAAACTAATTAGAAAGAAGTAAGTTAGCAAGTCTTTTCCCAAAGACTTTAAAACACCGAAACAGCTTAACAACTATTTTTTCCTTCCGGTTTTTCTGAAACAGTGTTTTTTCGAGTGATTGAAATTCTTTGAAGTATCGGAAATCATTCGTATTTAATACTTCAGACTTTGGAAGCGAGTTTTCACATTTCGCCAGCGATCGAGTTTATTATTCCCGCTAGGGAGTTTTTCTGAATTGTCGCTAAAATTCATGCTATCGGTCCTATTGAGTTTTTAAATTTCTTACTGTTTTCTCTTTAATTCTCGCCAAGAAGCTTTTTTAATTGTCACTTGGGAGTTTTCAAATTCGTGAAATCTCTCCTCGGGTTCCCCTCGCATTGAGATGTGAGGCCTGCGCTTTCAAGGGGTTTCACCGACATTCGACATGACCTCAAAATGTGGCGACAAACTTTATCCAAAACACCGACAGCCGACAGGAACTGACAGAAAAAGAGCGACATTTTATGATTTTTTTTAGCTAGAGAAGGCGACAAAATACGACAGGGACATTTTCCCTAACGAAACAGGCGACAGGCTGGCTCGAAAACAAGCGACAAAGCGACACCAGAACCCCCCTTGGAAGGCCTCCCCAGTTGTAGCGTTACGCGAGCCGACCGCGAGCCCAAGTCAACCTTGAGTCATGAGTCAACCTCGAGTCAAGCCCAAATGTTGGATTTTTTTCCATTTTTTAGTTTCATGGCCACAGTAAAGCAACTAACAGTCTGTAGGAATTTTACATGAATATTCTACTTTCCTAATGAGTCATTAGGGCGGCACGGTGGTGTAGTGGTTAGCGCGTTGGACTTTCAACCTGAAGGTCGGTGGTTCGAAGCCTTGTCTCTGCCGTCGTGTTGTTTCCTTAGACAAGAAACTTTACTCCACACTGTCTCTCTCCACCCAGGTGTATAAATGGGTACCGGCGACAAAATGCTGGGGGTAACCCTGCGATGGACTAGCATCCCATCCAGGGGGGAGTAGCAATATTCCTAGTCGCTTCATGCTATAGAAACCGGGTTTAAGCTTCGGCCGTTATGAGCCTTCTGGCTCGGGTGCGCGACTTTACTTTTTTTTTTACTAATGAGACTAATGGCCCTGATGTAATAATTGTCCGCTTCGCTACTAATGATACACGATCGTTGATAGTGTACGCTGCGGGTTGCCGATGAAAAGGTCCTCGGTTAAAAGAGTCGGTGAAAACTTAATGCAAAAACTGTTCTGTTGGATTCGATGCTTTTTTCAAGCAAATGTCAAGCAACAAAAAGCACATACATTCATCACGCCTCGCGGTTTCATCGAACTTGAATGCGCGGCATGTGTCAATAAACCTTGAAAGTCTCGAAATTTGATGCGCTCTTACTCACATTACAACATTAGAATTACCGGAAAGCGATGTAAAGTACATTTTTATCGCAGCCGGCGAAACTAAGTTTTATTTCTACTGTTGGACCTTTTTCGTTTTACCTAAATTCAAGAGTCATTTGTTAAAGCAAAAAGAAAAGCTTTATAGTACTGTTTAATCTCACAACAGAAGTCTAAGATTCACTTAGAACTGTATCACTATTACAGTCAAATACAGAGGAGGTTGGACACGGGCCGAAAGGTATCCTGGTAGGAGTAGTCGACCAATCAGATCAACGTATTCATTTACAGTCGTTTTTGCAAGAATTTCTCCACGCAACAATTCATGGTTTTTTGGTGTGTTTTTCTTCAAATATGAAGTCCGCTTTTTCCAGTAAAGGAGTTTTCATGTAAGGTATGTTGCTACTTTTTCTATTTACTTGTTTCTATTACAACTTTTGTGGTAGAATTCGCTATTATTAGGCTTCCTCGCAGGCCGGTCCAATATGGCGGCTTTCGTCCACGTTGTGTAGTCAACCAACGCGTTCGTTTCTTGACGCTATATCGCGTGGGTTCTAGCCATGAAAATCGCACCATCTTTTGTAGAAAAAGTTATTCTTTTAATTTAGGACGTCGTACCACATCGTACCTCTCACCAATTTTCTGTTATTTGCGATTAAAGTTCGGTCATTTTCGTAGGTTATCACAAGTGTGCGTAAGCTGTAATTTCTAAGGTTGCTTCGACCTTTTGATATCAATGTTTCTGTCTTCTGAGGAAAAACATGATATCTGATTCATAATCTTGTGCAATCTACACTCTAATCATGAGATTTGACCATTGCAATTTATATATGAGCTTTTATAACCGTAATAACTAAGGGCTTGTATGTTTGTTATTGTTTTCTTTTCATGGAGTGGCTTCCTAAAGAAGTCTATTCTTTTTCTAGGTTCAACAGCAAAATGTGGAGCCCTTCAGTCTGCTCTTTTTCCTGAAAATAGCAGCCAAACAAGAAGTACATTTTTATTGCTTGGACCAAAAGATTCGGGCTTGAGGCATGCATGCAGTGAGGGTTTTGGTCTGTCATTATCATGTCTTGTAAAGCCCAGCTCTAAGCAAAAATCCAAAGCTCTTGAGACCCACTGAGAACTGTGAATTATTGTCATTGAGTCAGTTGTTTCATATTTTAGCAGATAATTATCAATAAGGTGTTATTATATAAATAAAATTATAAACTTGTCTAGAAAAAAATATGCATCAACGATTTGATCAGTCTGTTAAATATATTTTTTTGTTGATAAATAATAATTGTCTATACCGATATTTGATGGATTGTGCTCTAGCGGTAGCCTGCTAGAAACGCACAGCAGCCCCGGGTTGCTAATTTGTCTTCAGTTGACAATGAAAACTTATTACATACTTAAGTTCTGCATGGTGGCATAGAACATACCTGCCAAGTCTCATGCCTGCGAGTCCAAAACTCCAATCTCATACCAACTCATGCCTATGGAGCAATTGCTCACTCCTGACTTACAGATTTGAGCTATCAGTCTTAACTGATCACATGATCCAATTAAAATAAAGTTATGTTAATGAAAATTTAGCACTTTTTGTAGGTTTTTGTCATTCTGAACATTACGATTACAGCTGGATATTATTAAATGGAGGACTGAGGTCCATGGAAACTTCTGAATTCTTCAGAACATCTTTGGACATCTTCAGAATAGATCGGGTTGTCTTTGAATTTGGTCTGGTCGCCTTCGGAAATCCTGGCACACCCACAAAGAAAATCTCAAATAACCTTCATAGCTGGGGGAAATTTTGGCTCACTATTGGATAACTATTAATTGTTTTCTATTAAAATATCAATGGGCTCCTGATCAACACCATTTAATACGGTGGTTTCAAAGGGACATGCATTTCTCCCACTTTTTCTTTGGCTTGCGACTTACTTGCGACTTACTTGCGACTTAGCTGCGACTTACTTGCGACTTAGTTGCGACTTAGTTGCGACTTACTTGCGACTTGCTTGCGACTTAACTGCGACTTAGCTGCGACTTAGTTGCGACTTAGTTGCGACTTACTTGCGACTTAGCTGCGACTTACTTGCCAGTTACTTGCGACTTACTTGGAGACAACATGGAATCGTGCGAATCAAAGGTGAGCCGTCTACGGCGGCCTCAAAGTTAACTTTCTCTTGATAATGTAGTGTCCTATGATTTGTAGCTATGAAGTTTATCACTATCTTCGTTTTAGTTGTTATTTATACTATCTTAACAGCAGTACTTCCAAATTACTCCCCTGCAATAAGGAACAATGCACTTATGCGTGAGGAGATAATACAAAACTATTTTAACCTTGGACTTACAGCATCGGAAATTACATTATTTCTTGTAAGTGTGCACGGCATACGCATCTCGCTAAGGCATAAGTGCATTGTTCCTTATTGCGGGGGAGTAATTTGAAACTACTGCTGTTAAGACAGTAAAAATAACAACTAAAACGAAGACAGTGATAAACTTCATAGCTATAAATCCGGGACAGTACATTATCAGGCGAAAATTAACTTTCAAGACGCCGTGGACAGCAAACCTTTGATTAGCACGACTCCATGTTGTCTTCAAGTAAGTCGCAAGTAACTCGCAAGTAAGTCGCAGCTAAGTCGCAAGTAAGTCGCAAGTAAGTCGCAGCTAAGTCGCAAGTAAGTCGCAAGTAAGTCGCAAGTAAGTCGCAAGTAAGTCGCAAGTAAGTCGCAAGTAAGTCGCAGCTAAGTCGCAAGTAAGTCGCAAGTAAGTCGCAGCTAAGTTGCAAGTAAGTCGCAAGTAAGTCGCAAGTAAGTCGCAAGTAAGTCGCAAGTAAGTCGCAAGTAAGTCGCAACTAAGTCGCAGCTAAGTCGCAAGCCAAAAAAAGAAATGGGAAAAATGTATGTCCCTTTGAAGCCACCGTAATTTAACTATGGTGTGCAGGGGCATAGCTAGGATTTTTCCAAGTGGGTGTCACACCCAGGGTACTTAACTTACCAGATTGTCATGTCGACATCCATGCTGTGTTTTACTAAAATTATCTCACAAAGGGGGGGGGGGGGGGGGTCACAGACACCCCAGGACCCCCTAGCTATGCCCCTGGGTATTCCTTGATTATCAAGGATGGCAAGGGTGGAGGGGGGCTATGAGCCAGCAGGTGAAATTTCTGTTTCTGTTTCCCATTTCTGTACCGACTTCTCAAAAGGCTTCATTTACTTTTTTAATTACTCAATAAAACCATGAAGTAGGATGGGGGATGCTTCAAAATAGAAGCATTTCAACACTTCTTTCCTTGTTCCACCACTAATTGGCATTTAAATTTTGAGGGAATTGTTTAATGGTTTACATAAATACCACATTAAGAATTATCTGTCTGTTAGGAAAGTTGTTAGTTAAAATTATTGTAACAACTACAGTTTGCTCCTTTTCAGCAACCATTCTCTATTGTTGGTAGTTTCTTGGTGTTGCGGATGGTGTGATCACCAAATGACGTAAAACAAAAGATTGAAAAGACACTGAACAATACCCACACCACAACACAAAAGCTAACCAACAATGGCTTCCGCAACACCAAGAAACACCCCTATTGTTGTACTTTGACTCTCATAAGCAAACATCCTTCCTTAGCGACCACCTTTCCAATTCCTGGTTGCTTTTGTTATAAATTACCTAAGACTTGTGCTCAAGTGAAAGAACATATAGTTGTTCTCATGTGCACAGTCCTGATTGTTGTGCTCTGATTACATTCCAAGAAAGAAAGCCCAAAGAAAAAAATGGTTCCTTAGTACCTTGAATTGTTTTGCCACAAATAATAATAATAATAATAATAATAATAATAATAATAATAAGAAAAATAATAATAAAGTCTGGAGTGGCACCTTTGGCAAGTGCCAGCAACCCCCTAGCCACCCTTGTTGGGGTTACAACTCCACTTAATGAAACGTCATAATACTAGAATGTCATACCGCATCGGTCGTCGCGCGGGTGAACAAGGACCGCGTCCCTCAGCGGGGAACCAGGCTGAGGTCGAAAAGTTGGCTACTGGAACAAACTCTTCCAGTGAAACACTACAGGACACCCCCGCTGAGGTTAACCCTCACAGGGGCCCTCTAGCTACACCCTACCAAAATCCCACAAAAGAAACAAGACAAAAATGGACAAGCGACGAGTATAAGCTGGTTATGGAAGCCTACTACATGGCAGTGAATAACCCTTCTGAGACTACTACCACTAAAACTGCTTTTAACATCTGGCGGAATAGAAATCCTACCACTCGCCTTAACTTAGATGCAAACAAACTTGCTAATGTCCGAAGGGATATTATCAAGAATAAACGGCTCACTGATGTAGAACTCCAGAACATCCAAGAAAAGACAAGGCTGACCCCAAGCTCAGGTGAGGATCTAGATTAGATCTAGCTTAGAAACTACACACAGAGATCCTGATAGCCAGGAGGTCTACGACACCACTAAGGAGCAGAATCACCTATCAGACTCATTAGAGAGAATTAAATGCCATGAAACGCTTGAAATAAAGATGTCCATCCTGCAGAAATGGGAAGTTACAAAAGAACTCCCTGTGAACAACAGACCACCAATACCAAAAATAAAGTACCATCACCAAGTCAAAGACCTCCTCAGACTTGCAAATAATGCCATCACTGAAATAAAAGAAGAGATGAATGCCCCACTCAGTCTGACTGAAGTCAATCAACTTATTTATGCTACTGCAACAACTATCACAGAAAAACTGGGGAAAAGAACACTCAGGCCCAGTACACAAAAGAGAAGAGAGCCCAATTGGAAAGTGAGATTAAGAACGGAAATTACAAAACTCATAAGAGACCTTTCCATTCTTCATGAACTTGATAAAGGCACACACATAAAGCCTCAGAAAAGAATACAAGTAGAATGGAAGTTAAAAATCAGGGAGAAAGAAGATCTCCCCATAGCCAAAGAAATACTTAAACAGAAGATCAAAGCTAAAGCACAGAGACTGAAGCGATTTGAAAAGAGAAGTGCCTTTTACCACCAAAATAAGCTATATAAAGAAAATGCAAAGCGGTTCTACCGTGAGCTGGGAAACAAGCAGGTTGATGTGAAAGAACCCCCAACCACTCAGGAAATTGAAGAGTTCTGGGCAAATATCTGGGAGAGCAACAAAGAACACAATAAGGAAGCAGCATGGATTGAACAACAAGAAAATGCAAACAAAGATCTGGAAGGGCAGAAGTGGCTAGATATCACCCTACACGAAACCGTGTCAGCCATTAAAAGGACCAGCAATTGGAAAGCCCCTGGTAAAGATGGTGTTACCAATTTCTGGATAAAGAATTTACATGCTCTACATGAAGACCTAGCAAAAGGGTACAACGAAATTGTTCAAGACCCACAAAGATGCCCTGCATGGCTTACCGAAGGTATCACCTACCTGCTCCCTAAGTCAGAAGATACTAAACTCCCACAGAACTACAGACCCATCACCTGTCTACCAACAATGTATAAGATCCTCACATCTATCATCGCCAACAGAACATACCAATATCTCGAAGAAAACAACCTGCTACCAGCCGAGCAGAAAGGGTGCAGACGAGGAAGCTATGGATGCAAGGATCAACTTCTTATTAATAAGATGGTGATAGAGGAAGCAAAATCACGAAAGAAAAACTTATCCATGGCTTGGATTGACTATCGGAAAGCCTTCGATAGCGTTCCCCACTCCTGGATAAGGAAGACACTTGAAATGTACAAAGTCTGTCCAACTACGACAAAGTTCATCACTGAAAATATGACATCTTGGAAAACAACTCTGCAACTCAATCACCGTAATGGGTCAATCCTGTCAAGGCAGATTAAAATCAATTGTGGCATTTTCCAGGGGGACTCTCTATCACCTTTGCTGTTCTGCATTGCACTCTCTCCCCTAAGCTCCCTTCTCAATAACAGCAGCTATGGATATACGTCCAACTATGGCAGTCTGAATCATCTCTTCTTTATGGATGACCTGAAAACTTTTGCCAAGAATGATGACCAGCAGCTAGGTCTCCTTACCATCGTGCATACATTCAGCAGGGACATACAGATGGAGTTTGGCCTTGAAAAGTGTGCCAAGGCGACCTTTAAAAGGGGTCAACTCATCTGCACCAACAACATTCACATTGACAATTCTGTCACCATTAAGGAACTGGAGCAAGAAGGAACCTATAAATACCTCGGAGTACTTGAGGGAGATGGTATCCAGCATGCAAAGATGAAGGAGAAGGTACGGAAAGAGTACTACAGAAGGATCAGGCTGATACTAAAAAGTGAACTTAATGCTAAGAACAGAATTCAGGCCATTAACACCTTGGCACTTCCAGTTGTTACATACAGCTTTAACATCATCAACTGGAAATTATCTGAGATCAAGAAATTAGACACCAAAACCAGAAAGCTGCTGACCATAGGTAAAATGCACCACCCCAAAGCGGATGTGGACAGGTTGTACCTACCTAGGGAAAAAGGTGGTCGAGGCCTTACCCAAGTGGAGTTGACTTACAAGACCACCACCATTGGCCTGGCAGCTTACCTGGCATCAACCAATGATCAACTTCTCCATTTCGTCCACCAACACGAGAGTAAGAAGAAACTTTATTCCATCCCAAAAGAAGCTGCAAAATTCAAAAAGGAATTTGACCTCAAAGAGATGCCACCTGAAGACGAGGAGGCAGCAACACTGTACGCAAAGAGAGTGAAGACAGCCGCAAAACACCAGGCTCTTCAACAACTGCAAACAAATTGGGAAGGAAAAGCATTGCATGGAAGGTACCCATCACGACTTACAGAAGCTGATGTTGATATGAAAGCAACAAACCAATGGCTCAAATCTTCTGGTCTCAAGGCTGAAATGGAGGGATTCATTGTAGCTGCGCAAGACCAAGCCCTCCCCACCAAAGCACACCACCATTACATTATCAAGGATGAGGCAGACCCACAGTGTCGCATTTGCAACAAATTCCCAGAAACCATCGACCATATTGTCTCAGGGTGCCCAGAACTAGCAAAAACAGAACACATACACCGGCACAACAAAGTGGCAACCTATTTACATTGGAACATCTGTCAAGAGTATGAAATACAAACAGCAGACAAATGGTATGAACATAATCCAAAACAGGTAGAAGAAAAGGACAACATCACCATCCTGTATGATATGCCCATTCATACAGACAGAGAAATTCCTGCAAATCGCCCTGACATAATCATCAAGAACAACAAGGACAAGATATGCACACTTATCGATGTAGCCATTCCCTCTGACAAAAACATCTCCACCAAAGTGTCTGAGAAAACATCCAAATACAAAGACCTAGAACTTGAGATAGCAAGAATGTGGCAGACGAAAACTCAAACCATTCCTGTGGTAGTAGGCGCACTGGGGATGATCAAAAAAGGCATAGAAAAAATAGTCACTAGCATCCCTGGCAACATCAACCTCTGCGAAATTCAGAAAACCGCACTACTTGGGACAGCCAACATCCTGCGCAAGACCCTTTCTCTGCAATGCTAAGTAGTGTGGCCTCCACACAGCGCCTCATGGGTGCCCTAGGTCCATGGTTTGGACCCGGCCCCATGGAGAACACATAATTATATAGAGAACACATGATAATAATAATAATAATAATAATAATAATAATAATAATAATAATAATAAGGACACAACAAAATAATTTAAATAAACAAATAAATCGCTAAAACATTAATCTAAGAATAATTTACATATAAAATATGTACAGATTCTAAACACACACTCACAAATTCACAAATTCAGAGTAGAGTGCCAAAACTTTCTGCATTTTCATTTTCAAGCCCAGAAGTTTGAATTCCTTTTTGCCTGAGGTCCTCCTAATCACAATTTTCTACCATGCCTTTATGGCCAGAATTGGATTTCTTTCTAGAAGGATGGTTCTTGTTCAGATGCAAAAATGTATATTCATTTATTTCATTCATCCTCTTCGTCCCGTCGGGGACATAAGGCCGCAAAATGTATATTAGTCACTGCTTTATTTCCATTAGGTTTTTAAATCAATTTTTTCTGCTAAAGTTTTAACAAGGAATAATCTGTGATATTAAATAAAAAAGTCAACAGTTGTCAGATTGAATGATAATAATAAATAAAAGATTGAAACTGACCAGTTAAAAATCTTTATAAAAAGTTTAAAATTTTTTTCTAAATTGTCAAGGATTTTAAATAACTTGTTTCCCACAAAAGAACATTCATTATCTGATGAAGGCCGCAGTGAGCGACCGAAAATTTAGAAAAAATTTTAAACTTTTTATAAAGATTTTTAACAGGTCAGTTTCAAACTTTTATTTATTATTATCATTATGAGCACTGATCGCCCGAACAACAGTTGTCAGATTTGTAATGGTCGATGGGACCGAAATCTGTTTTTATTTATAATATACCGAACTTATTATTCAGATTTCATTGATTATTTGTTGTTTCACATGATTTTACAGTTTTATTATTTATTTAATATGTATTTATACTTCGTAACAACACAAATCCAGCACTACCAGCATTCAGTACAACAAAATTGCCTTCGTATATTTCAAAATTATAACATTCTAAAACTCAAGAAGACTATAAAATGCAACGATCGATTGTTGTGGTTACCAGCCTTGGTAATTCCGTGATTTAAGCTTATAGCTTTCGTTACAAAATATTCCTTGGTTGAAATTCCTCATGCAGCCTTGCTTTAATAAGTCTTTCGATCGATACAAGAGTAATCGCATAACCTTCAATTTAGGCCGAGTTTTGCTTCCATAGCGGCTAAAAGACTGAAAATCTGTATTTCCTCAAAGTCCTCACAGCTCGAAGGCTCACTTGAAACTGAACGAGAGTCGCTCAAAACGAAAATTCATCCTATGATGCCTTTTGGCCCGTGTCCAACCTCCTCTGAGTCAAATATATGCTAATTAAAACAATATCTTACAAAGTCACATTTTCTTTCTCCGAGTTTCAATTCCTATTCTTGACTTAATTCTTCATACCACTGATCAGTTTCCCAGCAAATGATACCTTATTCTAGACTGAAACTCTCTGATTTCTATACCTTATCCCAGACTAAAATGCTTGAAAACCATACCCTTCACATCGGCACATACCCGTATAGCTTATGTATGAGAGAATTCCTTGCTTGTATAACCAGTGCTAGGTGGCTCAACATTTATTTGTACCCTTTACATTCTCATTGCCACGAATTACCACCTTATTACACACGATCTGCTCCCGTACGGCCTCGTGGCTCAAGCGGTAGAGCAACGGTAGATCTAATCCGGAGGTCGTGGGTTCGAATCCCACCGAGGTCAAATATTTTTTTCTTTCCCTCGTGTGGTCCCTCATTTCCTTACTAGGGCTAACGCTCAGTACAGGGAAATTAATGGGTTTACCTTAGCACTATAATTTACACACAGAGTTAATTCTCTGATTCCTTGCTTGTATCACCAGTGCTACGTGGCTCAACATTTAGTTGTACCCTCTATAAACATTCAGTTCACAAATGAAGGTGAGTGAAGAATAGTATAATAATAATCGCACTACTCTCCAAAGCATGAAGTTTCTAAATTACATTTCAGTATGTTTTACATATGTAAATGAAATATTGGCAGTCCAATAATTATTACATCCGGGCCATTAGGAAAAGCTTCTTGGCGAGAATTAAAAAGAAAACAGTAAAAAAATTGAAAACTCGATAGGACCGATAGCATGAATTTTAGCGACAATTCAGAAAAACTCCCTAGCGGGAATAATAAACTCACTGGCGAAATGTGAAAACTCGCTTCCAAAAGTCTGAAGCTTACTTCAAAGAATTTCAATCACTCGAAAAAACACTGTTTCAGAAAAACCGGAAGGAAAAAGTAGCTGTTTCGCTGTTTGTTTTCGGTGTTTCGTGGTTTAGTACTGTCCAATTCTGTCAGCAGTGTCAGTGTGGATGTAAAAATCTCGGGAACGGGATAGGGAAGGTAATCAAAATTCCCTGGGTTGTCCGCGCACCCATCTCCCCAAATGAGAGAGGTCCCTTGAAGATACTAAAGATGACGATACTTACTCCATGATTTGCTGGTGTAGCCGCCAAAGATATATTTTCCAACCTTGATGATAGTAATAGTTGGACCTTTTCCGTCACACAAGGAATGGAATCGAGTGGAAGCCCAGCCATCCTGTGATGCTCGCCAGCAGAGTTTCCAGTCCTGTCCGCTCTGCACGACGGGTTCTAACCAGTTAGTTAAATTGTCCAAGTATCCCGCGTTCATTCTAACAATGACTGAATATCGAATACTGAGTACGACCGTAATGAAATTATTACATATCATGGATGGCTCCAACGTCCGCCAAGGCAAAAAAAAATATCATCCCATCAGCAGAAGGAGCAATAAGTAAAAGATAAAGGAAAGAAATCGGCCTAGGAAAATAGATCAAAGGGCTCTTAAAGCTATCTCGTTAATGCGTTAGAATGTGAGGTTAATACAAAAAAAAAGAATGTTGATAGTCAAAGGTATTAGGTGGCGGGGATATGCCGCCAGACCCCCCCCCCCCCCCCCTACGTGGCTTGCGCGTTCGGCGCAAACAAAAAATTGACGTCCGGTGCTTTCAGAAATATGTCCGCTACTTTTCAAAACTGTTGAAAACGCCCCCTTAATATTTCTTTGTATTGCCAGATTTTTTAGTCGTACCACTTTAAAATGGTCTTCGCGGTCCCTGAAAGAAGCAGTCGCTATACTGTTAAAATTGGCAACGGAGGTTTTAGACTAAACGGTGAGGTTTACGCAGCTGTAAAGCGTAGCGAGTAGAAGGTAAAATTATAGCCTTGAGTGAGAGAAACTTCAATTTTGTACAAATTGAATATCTTATTATATAAGCAACAAGTCTGTCTGCTATAAAGCCTGGAGTTTGAAAATTAAAATTCTGTAAAGACAAAACTAAAATAGCTGGGCCCAGCGTGACTCTTTATTAAGCGGCTGTGGCTATATGGCCGGTAACCGGTCAAAGTTTTCAAAACACTAAATGGCCGGCAGTCCTATATTCTCAGTAAATTTCACAAACTCGAAAAATTCCAGCCAATCTAAACTATCATATATTGATTTAGGAAAGTCAAGCGATCCTGAAATGCTTTATAGATCTCAAGTCTAGTGTTTGGTTTACGCTGGGCTCAAGTTTTGTGACACTTAGAACTTTGTCAGCTCGACTGCCGGTCAAGGTTTTCAAAACACTAAATGGCCGGCAGTTCTATAGTCTCAGTAAATTTCACAAAATCAAAATGTCGATTTTGGGAAATTTACTAAGACTATAAAAGTGCCGGCGATTTAGTGTTTTGAAAACCTTGACCGGCAGTCGAGCTGAAAAAAGTTCCTAGGCCCGGTTCAAACATGCCAAATCTAATGCAAATGAGCAAGAACAATAGATTTTGCTCATTTGCATTATATTCGGCACATGTGAAGTTCGACGTTTGAACCAGGCCTAAGTGTCACAAAACATGGTTTCGTCTTCTGAGCTCAGCGTAAACCAAACACCAGACTTGAGATCTATAAAGCATTTCAGGATCGCTTGACTTTTCTAAATCGACATATATGATAGTTTAGATTAGCTGGAATTTTTCGATTTTGTGAAATTCACTGACAATATAGGACTGCCGGCCATTTAGTGTTTTGAAAACCTTGACCGGTTACCGGCCATATAGTCACAGCGCTTTACCCTGTATTAATAGCAGGAAAGACATTGACGCTGTTCACGGCCGACAGATAATTTAAGATCCTGTCATGTGCGGTATTTTATAGAGAAAAGTTAGAGAAATTCAAAGTTTTCGTATATAAAAACGTATATGCCAATATTAATGGCTAACAGAAGACATCAAATGCGAGGCAAAAAATGACGCTAAAGTGAGGTCAAAATCAACGGAGCGCAACACTACGGCAAACCACAAGTGACAGACTTAACGTGAGTCAATTTCTGGGGTGGTACTCTGCAAATTTTTGGGTGTGGGTGTGCAGCTAGGACTCTGAGACCCTTAACCTATACTAGACCATTTTAGCTGCATTTTGCTACCCTCTTCTACACTAAACACCGAAAAACCCTACCGTATTCTAGACCTATTCCTGACTCGCTATTTTCCAGAAACTGGTTCACTATCACAGTTAATTTTTTACGTTATTAGTTAACAGGGGTCAGTAAAACTGCCGTACTGCCCGCCGTATCAATTTTTAAATGCCATTTGCCAGTAAACGTTGTCTAGACTAAATTGTTCACGCAACCTGATCAGTTTCGCTTAAAATGATCACCTATTCTAGACCAAAAATCTGTGATTACCATACCCTATCCTAGACTAAACGGCCTGAAAACCATACTCTTCACAGCGGCACATACCTATATAGCTCATATATGGAAGTCCCCCCACCCGGGAGTCCATTGGACGCTGCCTTTGAAAGATTTTAAAACTCAGTCTAAACTAAAATCGTCGTTGCAAACGGCTAAATGCAGAACATTTTCCTACAAAATGTGCAGCAGTTTGAATGATGGTCTTCGAGATTGGAAGACAGAATTTTTCGTCGGCGTACGTGTCTTGCAAAGCATGCGGATTTTCTGCCGTTCTTGCAGGGGTTTTGGCGAGAAATAGTCGCGCGGGAAATTTAAGAACTATACATATTGTAGTAAGATTTGCTATCTAACTTTTGTTAAACAGTTTTTGTAAGTTTAATTAATGAAATGAATGGCTTTGAAGCCCGGCGGAACCAATCAATGAAAAGCAATAATCAACGTAATCAATAACAATCAATAATAATCAATACCAATTAATTGATTGGTATTGGTAATCAATAAAAAATCAATGCCTTGGAGTTGAGTGAGTATCGATTTTCATTACCATTGATTTCTATTGATTTCTATTGATTTTCATTGAAAACTAAAATCTCTGTTTTTGATTCCAATAAACGCCCTTTGATTTGTGACAAAAGATCGCTTTGTAAAAAGAATAAATAAATTTTAAATACAACAACAAAATTAACTGAACAACAATTAACATTTTATTACCTATTTAATTGTATATTGATCCGGCGCGCAGACAGACGCGATTTAGTGTTCGTATTATAGAGGGAGTTACATTTTTAGCACCGTGAAGTTATATTTGCTGGGGTAACAGGATGCCTGTTATAGCGAAGTGTCCACAAGGCGGACAGAGAAAGAACGGAACGAGAACGAGAACGTCACGAGAACGGCAGAGATGGTCAAGGTAGCTGCCGTTTTCAACGCGAGAAGACCTGCTTTCACATATTTTGTAACGGCAAGAGGCAGAGTCGGCAAGTTTACATTTCCCGTTTGCGGTACACGCGATGGTTTTTAATGGGTTTATAACTACCTCATTATAGAGATTAAGCATTGCGTAATTTTTACCCGCGAACGGCAGGGATAGTCACGGCAGCCGCCGTATTTGTACGCGACGAGTCCTGTTTTTATACACTATAGGACGGCAAACGGCAGACGACAAGCTTACATTTCCTGTTTGCGTTATACGCGAAGCTTAATGGAGAGATTAAGCATCGCGTTTCCGGCATACGGCAAACGGGAAGCATGAGCTTGTCGTTTGCCGTTTTACAGAGAATGAGAGAGATAAACCATCGCGTATACTGCAATGTAAGCTTGTTATCTGCCTTTTGCCGTCGCACAGTATATGAAAGCGGGTCTCGTCGCGTAGAAAACGGCGGCTGCCTGCCTTGCCGTTCGCGGATAGAAATTACGCGATGCATAATCTCTCTAATCTCTCTAATTCTCTGCAAATTACAAGTTGACGTTTGCTATTCGTCGTAAGTTTATTCACTCTAGCTAGTCAAAATGCAGTCTAGTAAAAGATAAACGTTTCTCCAACATACCTTACATGCATCGTTTGACAGCACAACGTTAAAACTTAACAAGTAGTAAAATAAGCATTTACTTTTTCAATCTGGAAAAAAAATGCTAAGTCCTTCACATAGAAAGGCGTTGATTTTATCACTTAATTAATTCAATTATATGCAACCTGAACGTGCGAAAATTGACCAGCAATTACCCGTGCAACTGAAAGAGAAGATAAAATAAGAGAGAGGTGGCCAAGCTGCCCCCGATCATTCAGAACGTTGAACCCGTTTCCGCGTTCTTCCCTCTTCTTACTAACGGAAAACGTTTCTCCTTCGTTCACGTGAAAAGGACACTGGTGATATTCTTTTACGACACAGTACATGGCTATTGCGACCTCTAATTGCTTTGACATCTTCCGTTGAGGCCGCCGGGGAATCAAGGTAACAGTCGCCAAATCTGATCTCAAATGCCTTGAAACGCGGGTTTTTACATTGCACAATCAGTTATTGATTATCTATAAAAATCAATAATAATCAATAGCAATTAAGGAGTCTGGGTGAGTGATATCGATTTTTATTGATTGGTTGAACCAATCAATATCAATCAATGGATTATTATTGATTGTTATTGATTGTATTGATTGGCAATCAATGATTGATTTTCATCGATTGGTACCGCCGGGCTTTGAAGGTGAAGTTTCATGGTATCTGATTATATAATAAGTGTTTAGCGTCATATTAGTTGACAGTGATATTACTAATCACGTGAAGAGTTATGTGAAATATTCTATAAATGGCTTGGAATAGGTTCGTTGTTTGGAGGAGCTATTCGAGTCAAAGTGTATCTGCTGGCTACTGTGTATTATAAAATTTGAGCTGTTTTGTATACTATTGTATAATTATGAGAGGTGAACATTTATTATCCGTTATATGAAAATATAAACTTTCCGGTGGGAAGATGTGTTAAATTGACAGCGCATTTATTATTTGATTATTACTGAAGCGTGGTTTCCATGTAACTGTAATTACCTTGTAACTGCGGTAAGGCAAATTGGCAGTAGCACTAGGATATACTGGCGGTAGTTCTAGAGTCGAATGCCTAGCCTGCAGAACAGGCGTTATTTTTTTAAGCGTTTCAGCCGAGCGCGGCAGGCGAGCGCGAAGCGCGAGGCGAGCGCGGAGCGCAAGGGGATCTGATGAAAGTGGTTTTGACGATAAAATTTGACAGTGACATGTTTTTAAAAACACAGGTGGTGTAGCGATATGATGGCTGACAATATGCGGTGAAAATGGCTTTCGACTGTTCGTCTTCGAGTGTGAATGAAATTGCTAGTTCGTAGATCGGTAGACGATTTTTTTGGCAGTTGGAAAGTCTTGAATCTTGTTTAAAGAGTATACAACAGTGATCACTTGGATGCGTAAGAATTAGAAAACAGGTATCATGGGCGTCATTACATCGGAGATATTTTATTACAGATTGCGGTGTAAAATGGTGTTTATAAAGATATAAAAAACTTTCTAATATGTTTCTTACGATGTCTGTTTGATACTGCGAGCAGTTTGTTTTCTTTGAGCGCTACACCACATGGAGTGTAAAAGCGGCAATCTTGATTTCAGAAAAAAAAATATCAACTAGCCTGTAGATAGGCTTCCAGTCAGACGGCGGGGTCCTCCGAGCCAGGTTATTAAAAGTAGTGCAATAATAGCATGTTTGAACTTTGGGAGGGAAGAGAATGATTTTAACGTAGTTTTGTTTAACTTGCGTGTCTTTCCATATTTTTGTTTAAGTTGCGTGTGTTGCTATAGAGCCATTTTCTAGTATACAAGTTAACAAACGATGCAAGGTTTATTGTTTTTAAGCGCCGCTGTCGGTCTTATAGAGCGTATGCACTCACGTGGCAAGCAGCTATGCAAATTTATTGGAACAAAAGAAAGTGTTAACATAAGAAAAGCGTTCAAATCCCACAGGATTGTTTTGGTACACCAACATGGCCGCCGTTCTATTGTTTTGGTACACCAATATGGCCGCCGTGACGTCATGTGCATACGCTCTATTTTTTTGAAGTCAACATTTGTGTGTTAAAGGGTGATAAAAACGTGCGTTTTTTAGTATTGTTTGCATAAAGAAAAACCCGCTAGTTCTGTAGGATATATTAATCAATTGGAAATTGTGACGATACTCTATGGTGGTTTGATAAATAACAAATTGGGTATTTGTGTTTAAATGAAGACGAATTGTGATTTAAAGAGATACTTGTCGGAAAGAGCGTTTAAATTGAAGAGCTGCTTAGTTGAAATTGTTTTGATTGATCTTGTAGTATTATGGCTGGGTGGGCTGCCTGTATTCCCGGTATCATGTTGTAAGTATAAGAGGTGACATCTATCTATTTTGTAGTTGAGATAATGAAATCATTTGTATTTCAGAAATCTGTGAAGTTCATTTTTTGGGGAATTATTGAATTTATTTTGGTCTTCGGAATGTATTGTACAATTCTGCTTTAAATTTTCGTGCGTGTTTAGTGATTTAAAATAGTTACATGTTATCAGTTTTTAGGCGGGTCCGTCTTCATTCAAGAGGTGTTAATTCGATTTCTAGAGTTGTTACTTTAGAGAGTAATATTTTAAAAACGCGTTTACGATTCTGTATTAGGTAAGATGTTTTGAGTATAGAAAAAGTGTATTTTGATTTAATGACGTTTTGGCGAGTTTAATACAGTGGCTCTTTTGCGGTTAGTAATCTGAGATGAGAAGAGTTAATGACGTGCTAATTAGAGTGAAAAGGATGTAATGCATTTTTGGGTTTTAAATTTTGATGACTTGTCAACGAATTGAAACAAGTTGATAAAGTTGAGATAAAGGAAATATTTTAGTATGGAGCGTGAGGTTTAGTCAGGTGCAAAGTGAAAATAAGGTTAGTAACTGAAAAAAGAGATTATTTTTTTATGAAAGTTTGAAAAGTATATGAACTTGTAATTAAAGGCATTGTGTTGTTGTACACAGACTATTTAATAGTTGTTTAATACAAGTCTATTTACGGTAGTTTGATTGGCACATGCTTGTGAGAAGTTCCATTAGAGATGTGCAGTGTGTGCATTTCTCAGGAAAATTAGGTGTGGGTATTTTGCTTTTGATGTGCAACGATGTTCGATCTTGTGGATAATTCATTTGTATCGTTCTTTGCATTTTCATGTAGGAGATCATACTACTGGTTATAAGAAACGTTGTATTGAGGCATACAAATCATCGTTCGCGCCTACGATTTCATTTGATCAGATCTGGGGAAAACTACTAGGATTTCAATGTGATCAGTACGACACACAACTGATATTCGTCTTCTTTTTATAGACTTTATACGCCAAGAACGTTTTCTCTCTCTTACTTGCCACTCAAATAATACATTGTCTTTTTGTCAAATACTTGAAAAAAAATCAACGCTCTGAAATCGCTCATAAAATGCTTCTTAAAATGCTTGCTTGATAAACTTTTGTTAACAAAATCAGCAAACTTTTTATTACGTCTTTTGCGTACTTTTGCATAATCAAACCATAATGGAAATGATTAATTGTTCTAAAATAGCACAAAAGCCAAATCCATACTCTTGCATAATCAAACCGAAACATTTTTAGTTAGCTGAATAGGCAAAATCTCACCTCTCTTGCATACTATTGCATAATCATGACACCTCAACATTTAATAACCATTCAAAATTGAAATTAGTCTTCAATTATCAAACCGTAAATAATTTTCATGGCGCGGAGAGAACTAACTAACTAAATAATTTTTGCGGAAAAGTAAATGCATTGTATAATACAATCAACACAGCCTTGTCTGGTAAATGACCACAAGTTGCTTCTAATTCACTAAAATTAATTGCCAACTCGCTTATGCTACCTGGTTTAGTGACTTAAATTTAACAACATAAATAAAACTCAAAAAGCGAACAAAGATACAGGGTGAGATTTCTTAGCTTCGTCGAGCGCGAAAAGCTGACTCGCTTAACTTTAAGCGAGTTGGAAAACTAACTCTTTTCACGAGATTTCCCTCATGTCAGTTTGGCATTCGCTAAGCGACTTGAAAAATCGCTCCTCGGTGTTAGTCCCCGGTGTTAGTCGTCCCGGGTAGACAAGGTATCGCAGAACATTCCTGTCAATTTTTCTTTTCACGATATTTCCGGTTGTCACTCGCTAAGCGACTTAAAAATTCGCTCCTCGGGGTCAGTCGTCTTGAGTACACAAGGTATCGCAGAACATTCCTGTCATTTTTTTTAGAATTTTCAATCAATTCAGTTGCAACCTGTAGGTAAAAGAACTTAAAATGTTCACCCGCAAACGGACTTCTATTTTATTAGAGGGATAAATCTCGCCATCTCTTTTTGGTCATATGGGAAGTTTGACTCAGTCAAAAAGCGGACAAATATAAAGGATGAAATTTCTTAGCTTCGTCGAGCGCGCACAATGGCTATAAACCTCAAAAAGCGGACAAAGATACAGCGTGAAATTTCTTAGCTTCGTCGAGCGCCAAAAATGCCTCTTTTTATTTAACATGTGTACATTTTATCTGTACTTAAAACCACAGAAACAATAAACCCTAGATAAGAAACAATCTGTCAGGCCAAACCTTTAAAACAGTTGAAAAACAACTCTGCTATAAACCTCAATCAAAGGGCTCTTAAAGCCATCTCGTTAATGCGAGAGAATGTAAGGTTAATAAACAACAACAACAACAACAACAACAACAACAAGAATTGGAAAAGTTGGGTGCCTTTGATAGGTAAATGTAGTAAAGACGTGATAGGTAATATGTGTAAAGCTACTAAATGGTTTATTGAAGTTGAAAGATTGAAAATACCTGTAGGTCTAATCGTAGAGTTAGACATTGCAGTCATAGAGGACTTAAGGGCTCTTTTAGGAGCCACCAAATCAATAAAAGTCATGAGCAACAAAATAATCACGAGTATGAATATAAATAATTTTCATGTTAATTTAGCGTATTTGTTCAAAATAGCCTTCATTTTACAGCTGAGGGGAAACTTCAACTTGATAATATTAAGCGAATGAGCCGAGGCCAATTTGGTTGCTACGGGGGAAAATTATGAGGAGGGATGGGGGTGGCAAAACTACTTAGATTCAAGCTATCTTTAGAGAGCCCTTTTACTTAGTTAATTTTCTATGTTTTGTATCAGTCACAGTATTTTAGTAGCAATGACTTGTATGGCATTACAATGGCGATTTTCTTATCAATCGAAATTTGGGAAAGATGTTCGAAGGTTAAAAAATATTTACTATCTTTATTTATTGACATTTAAACAAAACTAAAACATATTGCAACGATTTTCATTTGGGATTAAAATTGATTTACTAGCAATGTTTTTAAACAGCCAATTTATATGTGCAGTGTATATGTGAATGTATGAGACAAAACAAGAACTTTGTGCATGTGAATAAGTTCAGTAAAAAGACTTCAGTAAAAAAGGAATGTTTTATCTAAATACTTCACTAAGGTAGACTATTGTAAAAAAGGCAAATGAAAATATTTTACTTGTCGCTTTTTCCGTCAACTAAAAAATTGTGTACCTTCGGGCAGAATGGTGACTCTTGTAGGAATAGAGCTGGTGATTAGGATTTCGTTTCCTTTTATAGCTGAAGCTGTTTTCAAAACATCTCGGCTTAAAGAAGCCTTGGTAAAAACGACAAGCGACCTGGCCCCGAAAATTGCCGACATGAGACGTTCTGAACAGCGAGAAGCGGCTCGATTCCGCTTCAAAAATACGACAAATTACGACAGCGACTTTAGAAGGTTGTGCAATTTACCAATAAAAATTAAACATTATTGACCATATCGTTCATATCAACACCCGACGGCCAACGGTCTGTTTTAATGATCAATTTGTTATTGAAACGACTACCAACCTCGTTCCCAAGGCCCCTATCTTCCTCTCTCTTGGATCGGAGGTGCAGTTAGAGTACACCCTAGACTCCCGGTATACACATACATATCCGTGACCTTTGATTTTTGATTTTTTGACGCAAATTGGTTTTAACAAGCTTAATAATTTTCCTTCGAGCATTTTTATTTTAAAAAGAGACTTTTCTTTTGATCTTGATGAAAAATTGCACTTTATCAAATAAAGACAAATAAGTGACAGGTCACGCGTGTGGTTTCCGTTCGAATTACACGCACCGGCTCCCCCGACGGTGTCAATTTGCGCGAGGGCAAAAGTAACGACCCTCCCCTCGGGTGAATGTCATTTTGTCTCTGTGACGCGGTCGCTAAGCTTTAGTATTCGAATTTCGTGGTACAGCCGTTTGGATCGCGGACAATGGCGAAGCGAAGATGGCCAGAATCGCTCCAAAACGGAGCCCTTTTAGAGCCCGTGAAAGGGAATTTGGAAGCTAGCACGAATCGCACGGGTAGACATTTAACCTGCGGCCTCACTGGTGGCAATTCGGGGAGCTTGAGTTGAATTGTTTAGAAATTATTGGCTTTCGCGTGGCGAGGGTTCGCTCAGAGGTCTCCAGCCTTCCCTTCTTTTATAGTGGATAGTGGGGCGAGTGACAAAAGTTGTAAAAATGCATTTAAACCGGTCAGGATACATCAAGAGACAATAAAGTAAAGGTGAGAAGACTTTAGTGTGTAATATTTTCGATTTTTCTATCGCTTATCAATTCCGTGACAAATCGTATTATTACCTAGTATATTTCATTACTGTGTACTGGATATCACGATTGGTCTGCCTGTGGGATCATACAATTTAAATCTTTGATGTGTGCCACAACGCATCGGATAAATGTTTACGCTTATCCGCGTTTGTAGATCTTTATATATAAGATATAAACATCTAAGAATTTTACGGAGATTTTAAAGAAGAAAAGAACTGATCCATGACCTATGGTCGCTACAATGTCTGTCATTGATCGATCAGAGTCCGTTCACGCATATTCATTGCTATTTTAAGACTTAAATTCAGTCAGGAAGTCAGGACAAAAAGTGCATATCCTTAGAATTCCTCTATTCCTCAAAGAAAGAATTGAGCAAATATTTATTTTTCCAACTTTAATTTTATTTTTAAGATTCGCTCTCTCCCGTTCTTTCTAATCTTCCGGAAACCGGACATTCCACAATGATAAAAAGGAAACTTTATTACGAAAGCCGTCAAAGCCAGATAAACACTGAAAAGCAATTTTCACTACTTTTTACTTCAACTGAGTCTCAAGCTGTCGCAGTGCTATATTTTTCTGACTTTTCTGTCTTTTCTTGTGATCTTCACCGGAAATGTTTCTGTCTTTCCTGCACGCCACAACCGTGGATCCGGAAAAAAGGTGAAAAAACGTTTATCAAATGTTTTTTACTTGAGTAGTATTGGCACTCAAATAATAGGGCGATTTATACGACAGAAAATAAGACGCGTCTTATCTAAGACGCGACTTAAATAAGACGCGAACCGATCGTATAAACAGTACAAAATAAGCATTCGTGTCTTATTTTAGACGCGACTTATTTTTAAAGTTCTTATTTTGTCCGCGTCTTAAATAAGACGTGAACTTCCTCGTATAAATGCTTTCGTGTCCTAAATAAGACGTGAACAACAAGTGCGCCGTATCAAAATAAGACGCGAACCATTTATACGTGATCTTCGCGTCTTATGTTGGACGCAAACGTATAAATGGTACACTTCGCATCTTATTTAAGTCGCGTCTTAGATAAGACGCGTCTTATTTTCTCCCGTATAAATGGCACTAATATCTTCTCAGTTAAGTCCGTAATAATGCCAATGTATGTCTTGAATCGAAACGCTGAAATCGTTTATAAAATGGTTGTTAAAATGCTTGCTTTGTCATTCAATTCAAAACAACAAACTTTTACTTGTACACGAATAGAACTGTAGAAAGAATTGCAGCAAACAATAACTTCTACATTTGCACAATTAGTTTGTTCAGCAAAATCACGAGATCCCTTGCATACTATTGCATAATCAAAGCGCAATTTTTATCACCGTCAATACATTCCACCATGTACCTAAATCTAATAATGGCAATGATTTCGTTCGCGTGATCGGTAGTTCATCAAATGATAACATACTATGAGAACTCAAAGCCATTCATTTCATAAATTGAACTTAGTAATTATTGTTTTTGCTCCCTTGCCATTTAACTTCCTCAGAACGTCTCCATTCATTTTAAAAATACACCGTGAAATTTTCAGTCAAACTGCGTTTCCCAAGAACATTTGACCTTTTTTACCCTTCTAAATGAGCACTAATGGCTTTACGACATATGATTGACAAGAAAAACACAAATTTCTTGAACCTTTGAAGATCAATGCCGTCTCGGACACATCCACGTAAAAACAAATTTGAAAGATTGATATGTAACGCTATATATCAAAACTTAGTGGCGGTGTATCCGATAAAATCCTAACCACTTCTTGATATTTTCTTCGTATTGGCACTCAAATAATATTATCTCAATTAAGTCCGTAATAATAAGTTCCAATGTCTGTCTTGAATTGAAACGCTCAGATCGCTTATAAAATGGTTGTTAAAATGCTTGCTTTGTCAACAACAAAATTTTACTTGTATACGAATAGAACTGTAGAGAGAATTGCAGCAAACAAGAAATAGTTTGACGAAGTCTGCAAAATCACGAGGTCCCTTGCATACTATTGCATAATCAAAGGGCAATTTTTATCACCGTCAATACATTCTACCATGTACCTAAATCTATTAATGGCAATGATTTGAAATTTGAAAGATTATTGATACTGTAGGTAACGTGAGATATCGAAACTAAATAAGAACTGTAATACCTTTGTGGTGACGTAGCGTGAGATAATTATGACAAGTTCATGACATCCCAATACCCTAGGGAAATTAACAATAGGTCCGGGGGTGCTCCTCAAAAAACGCAAAGTTCATGCTATTTTGCTCTGCCATATCGCTCATATTAAAACACAAACTTTTCTGTCCCATTTAACTTTCTTAAAACGTCTCCATTCGTAAAAATACACCGTGAAATTCTCAAACTGCGTTTCCCAAGAAAACGCATCCCTTCTAAAGCAGCTTCAATGGCTTTACGACAAATGATTGAAACTGATAGGTAACGTGAGATATCGAAACTTAAAGAAGGACTTAATACCTTTGCGGTAATGTAATGTGAGATATGACAAGTTCATGACAAGTTCTGACATCCCAATACCCTTGGGAAATTAACAATAGGTCCGGGGGTGCTCCCCAAAAATTTTAGTGGCAGTATGTGACGCCTTTCTTGAAATCCTAACCGGTTTAACCAACCATATCCTCAATGCCCTAATATAGCTTCTATAAAGAAGGGACAAGAAACCCCCCCGGACAAAAGTCCACAAAATTTTGTTAACAACTTTTGTCCCTTTTCGTACTCGACTCCGAAATCTCGCTTAATGCGCATGCGCATTAACGAGATAAAAAGCGCACAAAAATACAGGGTGAAATTTCTTAGCTTCGTCGAGCGCGGAAAATGTCAGCTATAAACCTCAAAAAGGGGACAAAGATACAGCGTCTGAGCGTGAAATTTCTTAAGCATAAGACGCCACGAGCGTAGAACGTCTCCGACACCTCCATTCAGGAATCAAAAAGCATAAAGCTTTAATTTTAGCTTAATACATGTAAGGGAAGTAGTAGGGAAAATATAACTTGAAAACAACATTTCCTCCAACGTTCGTGTGTACGTTATATGAACTATAAGATCAGTCGTTTTTAGCTTGTATTCGCTACGCTTTATAGCTGCGTGGACCTCATTAAAACCACTCAAAACAAACTTTCCCGTGCAAAAAGTCGCGTGTTTTTTATTTAACATGTGTAGATTTTATCTGTGGTTAAAACCACAGAAACAATAAATTCTATATAACAAACAATCTATTAAGCGATGACCACATAGCTCTAAAACAATTGAAAAACAACTCTGCTATAAACCTCAAAAAGCAGACAAAGATACAGGGTGAAATTTCTTAGCTTCGTTGAACGCGTTCGTAGCGCACAATGTCAGGTATAAAACTCAAAAAGCGAACAAAGATACAGGGTGAAATTTCTTAACTTCGTCGAGCGCTAAAAATGCCTCTTTTTATTTAATATGTGTACATTTTACCTGTGCTTAAAACCACAGAAACAATAAATCCCAGATAAGAAACAATCTGTCAGGCGATGAGGTCATAGCTCTAAAATAGTTGAAAGATAACTCTAATATAAACCTAAAAAAGCGGACAAAGATACAACGTGAAATTTCTAAAGCATTAGACGGAAAGAGCGTAGAACGTTTCCGACACATCCACACAGGAAACAAAAAGCATAAAACGCAAACAGCGTAGAACGTCTAGGACGCATTAACTTAAAAACAAATTTGAAAGATTGACACCTAACGTGAGATATGGAAACTTAATAAGAATTGTAATACCTTTGTGGTGACGTAACGTAAGACACGACAAGTTCCTGACATTTCAATACCCTAGGGAAATTAACAATAGAACCGGGGGTGTTCCTCAAAAATTTTAGTGACGGTGTGTGACGCCCTTCTTGAAATCCTAACCGCTTTCACCAACCATATCCTCAATGCCCTAATATAGCGTCTATAAAGAAGAAAGAAGAACCCCCCCCCCCCCCCCCCCACCCCCGGACAAAAGTCCACAAAATTTAACAAAGAAACCTTTGTTTACAACTTTTGTCCCTTTTTTCGTACCGATTCCGAAATCTCGTTTAATGCGCATGCGCATTAACGAGATAAAAACGATGCGTTTAGAAGACGTATTTCATTTAGATTGCTATAAATAGCTATAAATAGCTATGTGGTATACATTTCAATTCCATGTATTCCGGTCCTTAATTCTTGGATTAACCGGAAGTGGACTCTGTCTCAACAAAGTACGGCGGCGTGTTGTGAAACTCTATAACAGATGAATCCAGGAACATTGAAACTTACAGGACTTTTAAGATCGATCTGAGAAAACTCGACCATTCGGGATTTAACTTTTTGAAATGCTTTACATTCACACTTTATTGAATCGTCTTCAAAGGACTTTTCAGAATCAATCATTACAATTTATAAAATAAGAATAATCATGAATTAAAATTCTATAATAAAACTTACATGATATACTATGAATAAGGCTGGATATGAAATTTAAGACTAAATAATGCTAACAATAACAATTTCGAATAGATAGATTCTTATTAGTTATAGTTATTCTTAAATTTTAACTTTTCTAAGTTTTTAACTTTTAATCTGTTTATACTATCTATAAACAAGCTTGGTAAAATCCTTCGCATTTACCCATCTGGTTGCTTAATAGTTCGATTCTTGTCCCACGTCAACATTTTTAGACTGTATTTCTAAACTAAACTTTTTCATATTTTTATTTTAACGCTTGACACCTGCGAGAACAAACATAAGAAAGACGTCAACAGTAACATTAACATCTTTCATCACAGGCTCTTCCAAGAAGAACATTTCCACAACATTGAGCAATGCTGGATTGATGACGCCAACATTAACAAGCACTTTAATTGAAAACAGCACCTTAACAAGCAGTATACTGACACCTGCGAGAACAAACATAAGGAAGAAGTCAACAGTAACATTAACATCTTCCGTCACAGGCTTTTCCAAGAAGAACATTTCTGCAACATTTACCAATGCTGGATTGCTGACGCCAACATTGACACGCACGTTAATTGATAACAGCGGCTTAACAAGCAGTACACTGACACCTGCAAGAACAAGCACAAGAAAGACGTCAAAAGTAACATTAACATCTTCCGTCACAGGCTTTTCCAAGAAGAACATTTCTACAACATTGAGCAATGCTGGATTCCTGACGCTAACATTGATACGCACGTTAATTGATAACAGCGCCTTAACAAGCAGTGTAACTAAACCTGCGAGAACAAACATAATGGAGACGTCAATAGTCACATTAACATCTTTCATCACAGACTCTTCCAAGAAGAACATTTCCACAACATTGAGCAGTGCTGGATTGCTGACGCCAACATTAACAAGCACGTTAATTGATAACAGTGTCTTAACAAGCAGTATAATTAAACCTGCGAGAACAAACATTATGGAGACGTCAATGGTAACATTAACATCTTCCATCATAAACTCTTTCAAGACAAACATTTCTTCAATATTGAGCAGTGTTGGATTGATGACGCCAACATTAACAAGCACGTTAATTGATAACAGCACCTTAACAAGCAGTATACTGACACGTGCGAGAACAAACATAAGAACGACGTCAACAGTAACATTAACATCTACCATCACAGACTCTTCCAAGAAGAACATGTCTACAACAAGGAGCAATGCTGGATTGATTACACCAACGCTTCCAAGCACTTTAATTGATAACAGCGCCTTACCAAGCGGTATACCGACACCTGCGACAACAAACACAAGAAAGACGTCAACAGTAACATTAACATCTTCCATCACAGGCTCTTCCAACAAGAGCAACTCAGGAGAAGACAAATGGTCTTCCAAGAATAAGGTATTCATTTTTATTATAAAGAAAGCCACTGGATATCACTGATCGCGATCTCTGATTGGCTCACTACGCACAGGCTATGAGTGCATATCCCAGTAGTAGAGAATAAAATTGCCGAAATAAAGTACTGTAGCGTGGCCAATGTTCGGCGACAATCTCAGGTGTAGTTATTCTTCCACAGCTCGTAAGATGTCATGTCCAATTCAACTCGTTAAGCATCTCGCAACTGTTTTGTTTTTAGCTGTCGCGTTGCCTTCCGAGGGTGGCTACAGGTGATTTCTCCTGCGATAAGAAATGTCCTCGTCTGTGCTTCTTTCACACAATTTTTTCTTTCTCAAGAGACAAAGTACCATATTAACTGATCTGCATCTCGATTCCATGCAGAATCACCATAGACCATATCTTTGTTGCGGTTCGTAAAACTTGAAGAACCATTCAATCGAAATGTACTTGGAACATGGAATCAGACATAACGTAAAGGGCGGCGGGTTTAAACGAAGAAAATTGAGGAAATGTTCAACTTTTGTTCCGCTATACATAATCTTCTTTCGACTGTGAGTCTTCTGGCAAACCTAGAGTATCTAATGTGTATTTAATGTTTGTAGTGGAGTCCAAATTTTTCTGTCCGAAATACCTAATGGCGAGCTCCGGTTTCATTAAACTATATTTACTTACTTGCAGTTACTTACTAGTTACATTTTGGAGATGAGGGTTCTCGATGCCAACAAGAAACATTCTTTACAGGTAAAACAACATTAAATATTATCTTCCCAGTTTACATATGAATAATACCAGATACATTTATTTTAATTTTCTATTTAGGTATAGCTTGGTGCCGAAATGAAAATACCTCGTTCTGGGTTAATTTATTTTCGATCATTTTGCATTTTGTAGCGCGCAGCTCCACATTAAAGTATCAATTGCTATGCATTCATATTTGTAAACAGTCACACTTTAGGATTTCATCCACAGGCTCTAAAATTAGAACCATCATGTACAGCATAATAAACAGTGCTACAGGAAATTACTGCTCATAGACTTTCATTTGAATGGTCACACTTTAGCATTTCATTCCTACACTCAAAAGTTAGAACCACCTTGTACAAATTTGAATAAGGGTAAAGAAATTTATATATATTTTTGAATTATTTCTGAATTTTGTTAATAGTGTAAATTTTGTCAATTTGTAATTCTTAATTTTTAGTACTTGTTTGTAATTGACTACTTTAGAAGGTCCACATCAGCCTGTGGCTGCCTTTTTTTTTCCTTTTAGACCTTTCAATAAAGTATGTATGTATGCATGTATGTATGTATGTATGTATGTATGTATGTACACAATAAACAGTACCACAGCAAAGTACTGCTCAATAGCTTTCATTTGACGCAAAAGTTAGGACGACTTAGTACAACACAACAAACAGTACCACAGGAAAGTACAGGGTTCATATGAATGGTCATACATGTACTTTGGAGATTTTTTTTATAAAAGACAACTCAAATGAATAGCCGTACAACACCCTGAACCTTCATTACTACAACCAAGTCTACCAGGAGGGGGGGGGGGGGGGGGAGGATTACGACCAAGGCCTCTCTCATAGAATGCTAGTTTTCTCAGTTAAAACAAATACCACTGAATCGATACCAACAGCCATCTATACCCTTCACACGTTTTATCGCCGATATAAACCAAAACAAACAAACAATATACTATACTAATTTATGGAGATTCTTGATAAACAGAACGTAGCAGATGAAAACTGACCAATCACTGCCGTGATTCTTCACGGCTAATAATATCACGGCTGAACTGTAAAATCACCTCAGGTAAATTAAGGCAAGGGCCTCCAGCTATTTCACTCAAAAAAGTGAGGGGGTGGTCTATCTTCTGAGGCTTTGGCCATGAGAACTCAAATCTTTGGTAGACTAAAGATTTTGCAAGTTTGGACATTTTAGCACGCAGACTATATGCAAATTAGGTCACGTGACCTGTCAGGGTTATTTTTAGGTCAAAAATATTTCAAGCAAAATGGCAACACTTTTTTACCAATGCCTGGAGGCAGACAGAAATTTTATGATTTTAAGGTGGTTATGTACTTCATTTCTGTGCTTGGCCTTTTTAAAATTAGTTAAAAACATTCAGGGAAAAAAATAAATTACTAATACGGGAGACTGGGTTCTAGTACAAATTACCATTTATTTTCAAACTTAATGAAATAATCAACAAAGGCCAAACGCAGATTTTTTGTTGTTGTTCTTGGGACTTCTCTGGTAGCAATAACATTTGATTATGATCGGTATAAACTGTTGCCATCTTTGCTCAAAGTTTTTTCTCGATTTTGTGGCTGTATTAAGTCACGTGACCTGATTTGCATATGTTATTCTTAACAAAAGGACCTCATTTGTTAACTATTTACCCTTTTAAAGTATTGAGTTCTCATGACCAGAGCCTCTTGAGATAGAC
>JAJGOT010000760.1:0-35000 GCA_022457155.1 Cladopsammia gracilis | reverse complement strand
AGAAACCGGAAGTACGACACTACAATATTGGCAGCCATGTTTTTCGCAATTTGGATTTTGGATTTTGGATCTTTTTGGTTTTCTTAGGTATTTTAAAAATCGAGAAATCCAAGATAGCGGATCCAAGACGGCGGCTGTATAAACCTAATAACGCAACTCCTACGTCATTTGACGTCATTGTCTCGTTTTGTGGACCTCAAAGGAAACAGTTTCGGATGTACTACTCTCAAAGTTTCATTGTGATGGCTTTAACCCTATTCAGACTGGGGGGGGGGGGGGGGCTTTTCGAACCCTCCCTCCAGTAAAATTGTGATAACTCTTACACCGAAATAGCTATGAGGCTTAAATTTTCTGACTTCCTAGAATTTATTTTGGGACACTTTGGTATCCATAATATGTCAGTGTGATTAACCATGTTGCCATGGCAACCGGTTTTAGACACAGGTTTTCAAAATATTAAAATATGGTGAATTTTCTTTTTATTTCAAGATCTTGTTCTTTGACTTATAGTGCATTTTCTTGTTAGAATAGTTTTTTTCTTGGGACTAGTTCCTGAAAGACATCAAAAATTTTTAACATCAAATATTTGGGGGAGGGGTAGGCAAATTTTTGCTCTCTTTTACTTATAGAGAAAAATTTTGTACTATTTATTAAATAACGCTTCTAAGTTCATTGTTTGGATAATAGACATTAGTTTGATACGTGTTTTATACATTCTGATCCTTTTCTCTTTTAGATATTTTTAAATTTTAATTTAAACGAAAAAAAAAAAAGGAAATCCAAGATGGAGGATCCAAGATGGCGGATCCAAGTTGGCGGGCAATAATTTCAAAATTATAGTTTTATCGCCTTTGTTTGCATTTTTTCTCGCTTTACAAGTGTGTCCTTGTTTGTATTTATTATGTTTTAATATTAAAGAGATGATTTTACAGTTATATTTGATATTTTAAGTATTTGGATGGAAAAATTTCAAAGAAACGTCGGAAAAACGAAAATGACGTCATTGTGACGTCATAATTGCGTGTGGCAGGTCACAACTGGGTGTGAGGTTTCCTTGTATGGAGATGAACATTGTGTGAAAATTTCATGGTCCTAGCCTTACTGGTTCCAGAGATATGAAGGGGGGGTCCGAGGTCACAGTCACAGATTGCCTAAAAAATCCCAGTCTGAATAGGGTTAATGCTCTTGAAGTTATGAAGAGAGGGCATAATGTGCCTCCCTCCCAGGCTCAGGAACTCAAAAAAGGTCCAGGCTAAATACAGTTTAAAAAGTTAACTGATTAATATTCTTTCAGTGGCAATGTTACTGTAACAGTTGTTAACCCTGTATTCTTCCTTTTTGCAGGGATTTAAAAGAGGAGCAAATTCAAATTCGCTTCAACCTTGTGGTTGCCATAGCAATCGCTCAAATTACCTTCCTTGCTGGAATTGATGTTTCAGAAACAAAGGTAAACTAAAAGCAAGATTCTTGGACACCGAGTTAATTAAAAAAAAATGCCAGCGTCAAAAACACGAGAGCGGACGCTTGTTCGCTTAACTTCGCCGCAAGTGTCCTCTCGTTTTAGCAGTATGGGAAGATATTCTAGTTCGTAAATCAATTTATGTACAGCTTTTTTATCTCTTCAACAGGGAGTGTGTGTTTTTGTAGCAGCGTTAATCCATTATTTCTATCTGGCTGGATTTGCTTGGATGTTATTTGAGGGTGTTTATTTGTATCTGATGGTCGTCAAAGTATTCAATACTGTGATCAGAATGCGTCTATTCTATGTAGTGGCCTGGGGTGAGTGTTATGCATCTAAATAAATGTTGATTTAGTAAATGATATTCAACTGTTTACGTGAGGCAACTAAGGTGGCACGGTGGTGCAATGGTTAACGCGTTGCCAGACTTCAGGTCTGAAGGTTGTCGAGTTGTTTCATTAGACAAGAAAACTTACTCCACAATGTCTCTCTCTACCCATGTTTATAAGTGGATGCCGGCGATGTAATGCTGGAGATAACATTAGGATATGGACTAGCATCCTATCCGGGTGGGTGTGAGAGAGGGGAGGGAGTATCAATACACTTATTTGCTTCAAGCTTCAGAAATCGGGTTAAGCTTCGGCCGTGTGGGCATGTGGGCCGCTTGTTGTTTGTGTGTGACTTACCTTTTACCTTAACACATCTAAATGTATAAAGTGTATTTCCCCTATTTAACTAATCCTTGCGTCGTTTCTATTTAATCGCAGGCATTTCTCTGTTGATTGTGGTATTATCAATTGTGATTGCCTCCTTCCAAGATGGCGGAGTACACAGCTATGTTCATGGCGACTTGTGAGTAAACAACCCAATTATAAAGTTCCACCCAATCATTAAGTTCGACCCATTCATCACGTATAAATCACTCAACCGATTGGCACATCCATACATATCCCAGTTGCTCGATGTGTAAGTGTCATCAAACAGTACGTCAAACATCGAATAGCAACTTCTATCCGTCGGCAAGGGCTCCAAAATCTCTAAAAAAAAATTAGAAATATAAAAGATGAGCCTGAATTTTTTACAAATTTGCTTTATCCCTTTAAGCCTTAAGAGTGATCAGCATCAAATTTCTCCTTGTAATATCAACGCCTTATCAATCAAAAAGGTCATGAGAATTAAGAACATGATGACACAAGATGAGTTCTCTTGATATCCAAACAATTTCTGCCCAATACTTCTATAGGAAATGTATAGGACTAGAAGTGAGAATTTAAACTTTGATGTTAAGGGTTAAGCAAGCCTTGACGAAATTTTATCAATAATAGTGGTAAAAAAGACACATGTTGTTTGCTAGTTGTTGACATTCGAGTCGTAGATTGACAAATCCAAAGTTGAGAATAGCCAGGCCCTGCCTCTTTTATACCAGATCATTGGGTAAAAAGATTCTATAGAGCAAAATAGAAGCAGTAGTTTGCAGAAAAAATACAGGATTGTAAAGATGGAAGTGGATTACAGTCCCTCAAATTTAATTTCGTGACAGGCCGTCCAGAAATCAAAATTGCCGTTCTGATGGAATATTGAGATTCTTTTAGCCATAACTTGTTTCTTTAGTTCATATTTCATTGCGTTCGTCACTTTTGACGATTTCTCTTCCTATTTTTACTTGTTATATGTTTATTTCTCACCAGTATAAACAATTTCAAAAGATAGTGATATCTTGTGCAAATAAAAAGAAAACGTAGAATGCACGATCACTGCAACAAACTGTTGAGAATGGCCGAAGTTGGGCTTCCAGACCTAATCAGTATTAACACTTGAAGTGAAACAAAAGAAACGGCAGAAACACAGAA
Organism: Cladopsammia gracilis; assembly: GCA_022457155.1. Taxonomy (NCBI): domain Eukaryota; kingdom Metazoa; phylum Cnidaria; class Anthozoa; order Scleractinia; family Dendrophylliidae; genus Cladopsammia; species Cladopsammia gracilis. Next base: position 31,691 of record JAJGOT010000760.1, on the reverse strand, counting down.
GCAGAAGCAAATAAAATAAAAAAAAGTGCCCAATATTTCGCTTTGCAAAAAAAAGGTTCTTCAGGGGCTAGCACTCAAGCACTATAAATGTTGATTACAACTGTAAAAACGTTATACAGTTGTAATCATTTGTAGTACTGAAGCAGCTTTGTTTTGCAAAGCAAATATTGATTACCATTATATTTCACTTTTATTATATTTTATTTGCTTCTGCCTCTGTTTTCCTGCCGTAAGAATCGGTTTCCAATGTCTTTTGTTTCACTTGGGTAAAAAGGCCTTTATTAATCCTATTTTTAAAAGCATTTAATCACCTTAAAAATGAAATTGTTTGCTTTTGTTTTTATTTAGCTGCTGGGTTTCCTTCAGCAATAACCTTATCTGGATGTTTGTTACGCCTGTTCTTGTTGTTTGCTTGGTAAGCTTCTACACTCAATGCAAAGAAAAGTGAGGTGATGTATGTCTCTATAGCTAGAGTGTAATCCAGAGTGCAAGCTTCTATTAATGGGAACTCTAAATAAAAATTAATACACCAATTAGTTTACAATTGGCGCTATTCAGCCTAGGGCGCACTATGACCCATCGCTGAAAATTTCTATTACTTTACATTCTTCACGTGACTTGATTTTTCCGTGGCGACGATATTTTGACAGTCATGTTTATCGAAGTTTGGATTTTTTTTTTACCTTTTAATTAATGGACGATGTTGTTTAGTTTTTGAGAAAACAAGAAATCCAAGGTGGGGGATCCAAGATGGTGGCAATAACATAATTCCCACGTTTTTGAAATCATCGTCCCATTTTGTGAGCTGCAAAGGAAACAGTTTTGGACCTCCAAGTTTTATAGCTTTAATGCTCTTATGTTACCGACAGTGTGCCCGTCCTAAGTTCAGAAACTAATGATAAGGCAAGAATAAATAGGGTTAACGTCAGATGTGCTGTTGAAGTATTGTCGATTGATTAACCACGGTGACTAGTGCTTTTTATGAAGGTCAGATTTTAAACTAAAGCAAATGACAATTTCATGGCCTGAAAATATATTTATCGGGGACTTCCATCGTGACACCTCTCATTCTCTTTATTTATCATGTATCAGATAAACTCCGTGATATTTGGTCGAGTCGTGCATGAAATTCTCACGATGCAGAGTGATCAAACTTCTGAGTTGGAGAGAGTGAGGCGAGGTATCAAGGCATGCGTAGTTTTGTTTCCTCTTCTGGGAATGACCTGGGTGTTTGGTGTTCTGAGCGTCACGGATGCTGGTCTCGCATTTCAGTACATCTTCACCATCCTCAATTCACTTCAGGTACTGCAACTTTTTATTCACTGTTAAGTTACACTCTTAAGCCATGTTTATGCTGGCTCAAAACAGTTTATTTCTTGTATAATTTTCAGTACTGTACACTTTTCAGTTACTGCTACAAAAATGCTACCGAACAAATGCCCAGCCATTGGTAAACAAGTTATGGTCATTGTCATGACGTAGCAAGTTACCATAGTAACAGTATAACCTGTTAAAGATAAACTTAATTTTAGCTTTAAATGCTTATGACTAAAAAACTAACTCGGTGACCCCATGTTTTAAGAATTTTAGCATGTAAACGATACAACTCTTGCAAAGTTTAAAAACTTATTGGGAAGGGCTTCAGAGCCACTTTAAATTTGAGCATTTGTTTGATACCATTATTGTAGCATCAACTGATAAACAATTCTATTGTGATCCATCAAAGTATAAGTGATGGAAAATACTGGGAACTACTGCGAGCCACCTTAAGGCTTTCTTGGGAATGATACCGACATGGTTAGATCAATTGGTAGAGCAGCACTTTGCCGATGGTTGGCGGAATCAACATCTTCCGCCCTCAGCACCAACAGGGTCATTCAGCAACTAGCACGATCATGCTACCTTTGTAATGTTCTCACCACCTTGTCTCAGTTTAGTTGTTGAAGACGCTATCGCCATCGATCTTGTCTCCTACTCTTTCTCGTAGTACTAGATAACTAGTAGGAGACTTTAAAGAACCTACATCTCTGTTCGGAAAGTGTATGGGACGAAGCTCCCCGTTTTGTGGTCTATTTTGTTCACATTATTTTATAGGTAGGGTGAGATTATATATGGACTGATAGTTGTCGTCGCGCAGGTGGATTAAAAATAAACCGTCATCTGCGGTACGCTTGTGGTTTTTTAAGGATTTTAAGTTTGTGTTATGTTGATTACTTTTGCCAGGGTTTGTTCATCTTTGTCCTGCACGTTCTAAGGAATGGCGATGTGCACGAAGCGTACTCTCTAAAAAAAGCAAAAGTGGAGACAATCACACAGCACTGGAACGAGCTACGCAGCCAATCACAACTCAATCCACATGTGGTCGAAAGTGATATACGAGACAGAAGATTCCAAAAATATGCCTAGCAATGCCACGCCCAGGCCATCGGTTGGATATGGAAGCACAGTTGCCATGCAACAGGAGAGATGCATGGCTCCTGTGGACACATGACTGTCATGTGGGCAAAGGGAAATAAAAGCGAACATTAATTTATGTAACGATTTTACTGATAAACCTTTCCAAAGGACTGTACACCAGTTGGCAAATTTAGACAAATTAACCCTTTTTAGCCCTACTTTGTTTTTGGTCTTCTGGGACGCGGAAATTTCCCCCTCTTTCAGAATGGCCGGCATCTTGGATTGCCATCATGTCAGAAAAACGCCAAAATTGATTCTAACTTAAAGTAGCTATGTCATGGTGACATTGAGGTTTTTAGGTCAACACTACTGCCTCAAATTAGAACTAAGTACCCTTATCGTACACGAAATGCTTAAAGAATACTAAGAGGAAGATATCATGTGAATTTTTAAAGAGAAAATAAACCATAATGGCAGAGATTTGGCGAGTTTTCCACGACAAAAGCGGTAAACTTGAAAAATTAGCCCAATTATTTCAAGATGCAAACTATTTCCATCCTGGCCATCTGCAGCCCAAGAGACGTATGTTTACTCTTAGAGCGCCAGTAGAATAATTTAAAACAAAACTGGACCTTTAATTTTTAGGTTTTCGCTGATATAAAGATGTCTTTTAGCTTTTTAAAGTAACACTAAAAATGGTGACAGAGCCCCTTTAAACAAAAGCAAAAGAAACAGCTGCTAAAATCATTTATAAGAAAGTTATAAATTGTCTGTTTAAATGTTAATTTCATCAGACCTTTAGCCGTACACAAACGAAATAAGAAAACGTGCAGCGCCGAGGCTTGACCTAAACTTGAATGAACCTCGGGGAAATCTCGTGTCCTAAACGCTCGGACGGACTGGTCCGATTACACAGGAAAACCAATATACGAAACTAGCATTTACACCGTCATATAATCAAAGGGCTCTAAAGAGCCCTCTTGTGAATACGAAACAACGTAAGGTTAATTCCACAGATCGGTTTTAATTTTCCATACTGAGTTTCAAGTTAAAGAATTGAAGAGTAAAACATTTAAAGCGACCAAAACATCTAAGCTTGACGACATATATGCATTGTGTGAAACGAGACTGTCTAGACAACTGAATGACGTAATACGTTGGGGAATTAAAACACAGCAATCGATATTTTAGCGGGGACAGTGTCCCTTTAAATAGAACGGTTTTCAAATAGGTATCGAAAGTACTTTTGCAATTGCTTTGGTTTGGAAAAGCATCGCTTTGTAATGAATCTCAATCACGCCACTTTCTTAACCAATCAGGAGTGTACCTAAAAGCAATCATGATTTGCTCGCACGTGTTTTCCCGCGCTTAGCGCTGGTTCAATATATTTGTTTTGATTGGTTCAATGGATTGTCTGCATCTGCTGTTCTTGGCCTGAGATATCACTTTGGTTTTGGTTTTATGATACTCGATTGAAAACCGCTCTATTATTGTCAATGTCATTGGGTAGTATAGGTTTTTGTGTTTTAATTGCTCGAGCATTTCCTGTGAACTAATAAAGTTCTCGTACCTTTTTACACTACTTTACTATTTTGACAGACATAACTGAGGGGATAGCTTTGGAGGTATCTAAGTCCTAGATTTTGAAATTGTTTAAATCATTGTATGTTATTTGTGTTACATTTCATGGCTGTATGCATGTTTTAGCATTAGCTAATCTCAGTAGTGCTCAAATTTTCTCCGGGCCCAGTATTTCTAAACAAAAGGGCATTTTGTGTAAGAAGTGTTCTGCTGGAACATTATAAGGTTGAGATTTGTAGATAATAAGAGCGGGAAACTTTGGTATATCCGTAACTTGTATTTTTAATAATAGGCATTTCTTCATGTTGTAAAAGTGATAGGTTACAAATGTCTTGTTTGGTATCTTTGTTCAATAATTAAACTGAGTAATCAAATAGTTTTTAACTTTAACTTTTTAACTTTAATTAGTTTGGTACTTAATTTTGTATTTTTTAATTTCTACATTTTAGAATTATACAGGGTTCCTATTGATAACAGTTGTACTGTGTGAGTACCATGATTCATTAAATGAGTTTAACTGACAAGTGTACATCCTTGTTTCTGGACTCCATTTCAGGCCTTTTTCTGACCTTTTCTTTAACCCCAGATGTTGAAACATTCACGATAACGACTGAAACCGAACATAAAACAGCGAATTTATCTGAAAAAATTGGAATAGAATGGAAAGTTATTAATCTCCCAAAAGGGATTGAAACGTTATGTGTAATATATATAGATAGGCTGAGCCTTACAGCGTCGCTCTGTGAACAAAGCTTGAACTAAGGCGAAAGTTAACTAAGGTGAAAGGTCGGAGCACAATATTTAAGATCGACGAAGGTTATTTTTCAATTTAAGCTACTCTCAAAAACAGTGTTACGCGGCCGTCTGCACAGTACATTTAGACCGTACAAAAGTTTACAAAAACAACTTTTTCTCCGTCTAGAATAACTAGTACTACTACTTTCCGATTAAAATACACTTGTTGCTTGTCAAAAATTCCTCGAGGAAACCGATTTGAAAATCAAAATTGCAAAAATACACAAACATATCTGCATAAGGCGATGCGAGTGAAGATAGAACTGTACTATAAAATCCAAGGCTTGTTTTGTTTACATAAAATTAAAAATCGCTTTTCAATCTATGTTATGAATGACCAAACACATAAAAATGGACAACACAATTTTCTTTCGAAAAAAATATTCCAATATCGATTAGTTTAATGTTTAAAAGCAACACGCGTACCATTTATAGCTCATCGAGTTCGAGCTACCTTTGATGAAATTCAAGAAATCGATACAACTGAATTTTAGTACGTTTTACAATCAATTCTCCAAAACTAACAATAGATAGCTCAAATAAAAATCAATCAGATTGATATCATCATAAAATCTTTAACTCCCTCGCTTGTTTGGAAATTCAAATCTCCGCTTCTGGTTCTGAAATCCGTAAAAAAAAAACATCTCCCGCATTGATAAAAACGTAAGACATGAAGTTTCCCGAAGCAAAATTTTATCCCTGAAAGCTCGTCTTTTTCAACCAAAGCAGCTTCTTAGTATCCCTTAATTAGTATCCTTGTCTTGAGTAGCAAACCGCGAAATTTTCAGGGAAATAACGCCTTTAATTTAAACGGTTTTCTCCGCTTAGTAAATTCACAGCAGAACGTCGAAGTGTTTTCCCAGCTGACGTGACATTCGGCCGTGTAACCGTGCGAAAAACAAATTCTCGCTTTGGCAAAACTTTGCGCGACGGTGGACGCGGCCGCGAAATATTCCGCTAGCCATGACCATGAAAAATGTCGGACATAGGTTCTATTAGTATGGTGCTCCGCGCAGGCCTTTGGCCCGCAGCTCTCCGCTATAATTGGCATGGCAGCTCAAAGGGAAGTTCTGTGATAGTATAAAAGGAGAAAGAGGTGCTATTGACCTAGTAGCGGAGCTCTCGCAAGCCGAAGGCCCGCTGTGGAGCCCTATACTCAGAGAACCTATGAACTAATAACCTATGCCCGTCATTTTTCATGGTCATGGCAAGCGGAATGTTTCGCGGGCGCGTCGTGTGCCCGCCCGCCCGCACGCCGATGTCACGTCGCATTTTTTTTTCGCGGTAGCAGAAGTCTGTCTTGACAACACCGCATTTAAGACTGCGTAACTCTGCAAATCAAGCGTTTTTGGAGGAATATATATCACTGAATATTTGAAGAAGGGTGGAAACATCCCCAAAGTGCATTAAATTGGAAGCATAAAAATAAATTGCCATACACGGGCCTTGAACCTCCCGGGAAGTAGCTAGTGAACACGTTCGTGTGGGCCGTTATTTTCGGGTTGACCGTTACCATCGGGTGTGCCGTTACTTTCGGGTGGGCCGTTACTTTCGGGTGGGCCGTTATTTTCGGGTGGGCCGTTACTTTCGGGTGGACCATTACTTTCGGGAATTACTAGAAAGGTCCGAAAATTAACGTTACTTTCGGATAGCAGTTACTTTCGGGACTTTATGGTAGTTAGCATAAAAACAACATGATTTACATATGAAAATGAACACTTTGGAAATATCTGCAAGGGCCAACGGATAATGCAAAAGCGTCGGATCCTGGTGGATCTAGTCAGCAAATTTGATATATGAATGTGAATATAAAATAATATCACATATTTTAACTGCGGATAAACTTGCGTGAAATTTGTGATCCTTGCAATGTGCTCTCAACTTAAGCAGTTGAAAAAGTAATATGAAAAATGTTCAGGCTTGAACGGGATTCGAACCCATGACCGGCCTTGCGTTACCGGTGCAATGCTCTATCCACTGAGCTTTTTTTTTATTTTTGGCGATCCTATGGGCGGAGTTCTATGCCCATAGATCAAATACACAACACAAAACCACAAAGACAACACGAAATGGAGATCTCAGACAACAAAATACACATTCACATGCATAGACAAAAACATAAAAACGGCACTGAACACATTAACATTACATGCCAAAGGGAGGGTCCACAAGCACGTCAAACGTCATCGGGGAATGAGCCCCGCCTCCCCTTAAGGCCGCCAAGTGCAATGCGACCTAGAGGACACAACGGAAACAAACAGAAACAGCAAGCGCAATCTCCACAGTACAACCAATAAATGCCACCGATTAGCGACGCACAAAAACAAAGAAACGAAAGCCGCACAGTACGACCAATGAAGGCGACCGATTAGCGACATACAATAAGCATCAAAGAAGGCGAATCAGGGAATCAAACCCCGCCTCACCGGGAAGTTAAAAAAGAAAACACCGGCTACGCTAACTACAGTAGCTAGACTAACTGGGGATAAAACAATTTTGATAAAACGATTAAAAAGCAATTAAAACTACAAGTAAAAACATGCACTTAAAGCCAAATGGAAAGAAAACACTTTAATTTGCCAGTACAACCACTTAAGGCTACCGCTCCGACCAGTACGTAAGAAAGTACAAGTCAATAAAAGGGAAGGCAAAGGAAAGGAAACGGGGAAGGCACGAGCAGTGCAACCAACAAAGGCGACCGCACCTACCAAATAAAAGAACTAAAAACAGGGCATTTTTACATTTCAGCGACGAGACAACCCACAACATGGAGAACACGCAGTGCACGTTCTAAAGGCGCCCACGAACACCAAGACAACGAAGGACCAGTGGAACAAGTAAAGCGCAAGGATCACGCAGTGCAACCAGCCAATTTAAGGTGACTGCGATCACCGGAATAAGTAAAGCAGAAGGGATCTCGGATAACAACCAATGAAGGCGACCACGATAACCCAAAACAAGAACAAAACCAGGAATAAGTAAAGTCAAGAATAAGTAAAGTAGAGAGGGGGATCACGCAGTACAACCAATGAAGGTGACCACGATCACCCGGGACAGGCATAGACATTACAAACAGACCACGATAGTCTCGCCACTAATAGAACCAATAATACCACGGGCACCCCATTGACGGACAAAGAAAAGGCGACGTCGCGGAGAGCGAAACCGCTTAAAAACAAAGGCAGAAAGAAAAAGATACGGGCCTTAAGCTGGGCAAGGAGCCTAAGGCCAGAGGGGTGCACATCGCGGAAACGAAAGTCGTTCCGCTGCTTCTAGACAAAGAACTTGAACACATTAATGTGATGAACAAAAACCAGGGGAACACACCGAAAATCATCAGTGGTGAAACCAAACAACATGACCTTAGCATCGATAGAGGGTGCTAAGGGGGAAGCGGCGGACAACATGAGTAAAACAGATGCTCAAGGAATTCACTACCGAGGCCACAAAAGCAAGCGAGGTCGTAATTGTACCCAAAAGAGTTAAGCCGATTCACCCTGTAGAGAACTCCATGGGCGACCTGCCAATTCAAATCAAAGACTTGACGGTCAAGCGGCATACACATAACGCTGGACCAAGTGGCGGCCCAGTCAAGATAACTATAAATAAAACCAACCTTAGAGACACACCTGGGGACACATGCGAGAGAAGAAAGATACGAGACGCACTCATGATTAACAATACTTTGACTTACATTATTGTCATTGTTTAAATTACTTTCATTACATAACGTACTTTCATCATTTCACACACTATTCAGATTACTTTCATTTCCATTACTTAGTGTACTTCCTTCTTTACTTTCTTCATTACTTACTACATTATTCACATAACTTACATTACTGTCGTCAACGTTACTTTCATCATTGTTCTCTACAGTAACACTATCATTTTGGGCATATACACGCAAAAAAGTGTCATCATTTGGGTCACTAGTAGCATGACCCTCAGCAACAATTTGAACCCCAACCAAATACCCTTCACTATCCACAGCATCCTGACCGCCCACAGGGTATTCCGGCACACTCTCAAACTGTCCCTCTTCCATGCTAACTACCCCATTTTGCAATACAGCACCCTCCTCCTCCACCGCAGAACTTTCCGGGTAAAGCGGCACACTCCCATCAGCGACAACTTCGGCAGAGGCAGGATCAAGACGGGCTGACTCGGCCGCAGAGCCTTTCAGAGGGGGGGACTGGGCGTCGTCCGGGTAATGTACTTGAACTTCCGCAACGTTCCACGGATTCGGACAATTACGCGCAAAATGCCCTGTCTGATGGCAGCGCCGACACCGATCCTTGTTGGGGCAGTTGGTCGATTTGTGGCCCTCAACGGCACAGAGATTACATACTAAGGGTTGGCCCCTATACCGCAAGCGACATAGGTACCCCCAATAGTCACCTGACGCGGCGGGGTCGTATCAATAGCCATGGATACCAGTCGTGTGCCCGTATATACGTCAGGAGAGGAGACATATGCTTGTTTCCTGACTCGCTTCACTTCACCATAATTAGCCAATACATCCTTCACAGCACCATCCGACTTCTCGAAGGGATAGTCAAATACGTGCACCATAGTCAAAGGGGGTCACCTCCAAGAATAGGACACCATAAGCCAGAAAGGCGTACCCCAGTCAATTCTTTGGCTGCCCTGAAACCCTCCTCAGTGCGAAAGGTAATGCGGATTATCTCATAAGCAATCTGGACACATTCTACCCCTTGAAAGACCTTCAAAGTCTCTTTCATGATATCTTCTTTGGCCAGGCCGCTCAACTTGCGGCCACATTGTACCTTGAGCGTACGAGAGAGACGCATAATAACGAGCAAAAAAAGGTATAAAAGGCAAAAGTGCAAAAGCGGCGCAAAAAAACGAGCGACACAAAAGAGGCGCGCGAAAAGCAAACGAAAAAAGCCGAAGAATAGGACCGAACAGCGCCCAAAAACGCGCCCAAAAAAGCCGAAAATAAAAACGAAAAAAGCACGAAGAAAGACCGCCCGAAACACGTTCGAAAAAAGCCGAGACAGAAAGCACACAACGCCCGAAAACGGCGAAGAGAAAACCCGAAGACAAACGGGCGAAAATGAAAGAAAGCCACCATAGTAAAAACTATTGTGGTTTGAAAGAGCCTTTCAGTGAAAATTTTGTGAAAATTTCTGACTGCCGGGCATTTAGTCTATTTGAGGCTGTGCCCGGCTGCCGGGCATTTAGACGCGGCGTTTTTCAAAACCTTTTTCTGATCCGGGACACAATCGACTAGGTAAACCAATATATATATAGATAGGCCCAGCCTATCAGCGTCGCACTTTAAACAAGCTTAACTAAGGTGAAACTCAACTAAGGTGAAAGGTTGGAAGCACAAGAATTAAGATTGAAGAACGGGCTATTTTTAATTTTAGCAATTCTCAAAAACAGTATTACCCGACCGTCTGCACAGTACATTTAGACCGTACAAAAGTTCACAAAAGCAACTTTTCTCTTTCCAGAATAACTCGTACGACTACTTTCCGAATAAAATACAGTTTTTGTTTGTCAAAAATTGCCCGAGAAACTGATTTGGAAATTAAAATTGCAAAAATACACGAACATAAGCTTATTTGCATAAGGCGACGCGAGTGAAGACAGAAAATCTAAGTCTTGTTTTGTTTACATAAAATCGCTTTTTAGTCTATGTAATGAATGAACAAAGACATAAAAACGGACAACACAATCTTCTTTCAAAAAATTTTATTCAATCTCCATTAATTTATGTTTAAAAGAAAAACACGTACTATTTCTAGCGCATCAAGGAAGAGCTGTCCTCGATGAAATTCAAGATAACAACACGACTTAATTTGAACACGTTTCATAAACATGTCTCCAAAACTTAAGAGAACTCAAAGGAAAAGTCAATCCAAAATTGATATCAACATAAATTCCCATCGAAAAATGTGATTTATTTTACCTTTAAGGCACTGGACTGCTTGGAAATTCGTTAAAACTCCGCTTCTTAGGTTCTGAAATCCGTAATAAAACAAGGCATCTCCCCGCATTGCTCCTGCATTGATAATATGAAGTTCCTCGAAGCAAGGTTTTATCCCTGAAAGCTCTTCTTTTTCCACTAAAGCGGCTTCTGAGTATCCCTTAACTAGTATCTCTGTCTTGAGTAGCAAACCGCGAAAAACTGCACGGAAATAACGACTTTTATTCTCCGCTAAACACAACAATCCAACTCTGAATCCAACTAAAGTGTTTACCGATCTGACGGCTGTGTAGCCGCGAGAAAACAAAGCCTCAAAGATCCCGGATGTTGATGACGTTGTACACATACAGCTGACATTCGGCATTCCTGGATGTTGTGTGGCGTCATTCGCGCATGTTTTGCGACGTCATACGCGCTCGCGAGCTAGTAACCTTGAGCGACGCTCGGACACACGGACACACAGTCGGACACACATGTAACAGACGCCGCCCGCGAAACATTCCGCTGGCCATGACCATGAAAAACGACGGACATGGGTTCTATGACTATGGGGCTTCGCGCGGGCCTTCGGCCCGCAGAGCTCCGCTATAAACAGCTTTCGGCCGCTGTTATTAGCTTGGATGTATGTTCTTGGGAAACGCAGTTTGAGAATTTCACGGTGTATTTTTAAAATGAATGGAGAAAGTTTGTGTTTTCATATGAGCGATAATATAATAAATTGAGGAATGATCATTTTTATTAGGAAATAACGAAATATAATATCCAATTTATTCAACACTCTTGAGAGATTCGACAGATTGTAAAGTATAAATAGGTGATGTCACGTTTAATTCTCGCAGAGATTGCAGAGGGAATTTTTGTGTTTAGTTAAATATACGTATTGAATTCGTTTAGCAGTAAAATTTTGTTCCTAAAAGATTGGGTTTTTTGAGTGTGTTGATAGTTTGTCGAGATTTTTGAGGAAAACAGTAATTTCAAACTTGTTTTAATGATGTTTATGTATATGATGTATATCGGCTTATAAACAGGAACTTTTTAACGATAAACTCTCATAACAGTGAACTCCGAGGCGACCGGCACAACAGTCACTTGTATTCCTGATTCAACTCCAGACACGTCCTCAAAAGTACCAGAGACTGTTATCATAATACTGATACGTCTATACAACAACGTACAATAATTCACTCACTAGTTTTCTGGTTGTTTATGTTCTTATTGGTGCCAGAACAACAACCATAACTATGGAAACTATACAAACCTCCGGTCAGGAAGTAAAATTGCAGTTTGATACCGATGCCTTAGATTTCATTTATACTTGACCAGAAATCCGCAAGCATTTCCTTCCAGCAAGGCCCGGTTGTTCAAAAGGTGGATAGCGCTACCCACCGGATAAATCACTATCCAGTGGATAAAGGTGTGCAAAACCAATTGCGTTATCTACTGGATAGTGATTAATCGGATGGATAGCGCTATCCACCTTTTGACAACCGAGGCCAGAAATTTTAGCTGCCTCCGCGACCCGCAAAAATTTCCTCCCGCAAAACAAAATTTCCTTGTGCACGGTAGCTAAATCAATAGAACTATGACGTCTTTCCCATACTATTACATAATCAAACCGTAATAGCAATGATTCAGTATTTCAAAATAGAACACACGAAAGGTCATGCTATTTTGCTCTGCATTATCGCTCATATTAAAACACAAACTTTCCGCTCCCATTTAACTTTCTTAAAACGTCTCCATTCAGTCACAAATTCAGTCGTACAATCCGCAAAATTTCCTTGTGCACGGTAGCTAAATCAATAAAACTATGACGTCTTTCCCATACTATTGCATAATCAAACCGTAATAGCAATGATTCAGTATTTCAAAATAGAACACACGAAAGGTCATGCTATTTTGCTCTGCTATATCGCTCATATTAAAACAAACTTTCCCGTCTCATTTAACTTTCTTAAAACGTCTCCATTCGGAAAAATACACTGTGAAATTCTCAAACTGCGTTTCCCAAAAAACGCATTTGACCTATTTTTACCCTTCTAAAGCAGCTTTAACGGCTTTACGACAAACGATTGAAGCTGATAGGTAACGTGAGATATAATAACAACTGCAAAACCTTTGTGGTGACGTAACGTAAGACATGACAAGTTCATGACATTTCAATACCCTAGGGAAATTAACAATAGGACCGGGGGTGTTACTCAAAAATTTTAGTGACGGTATGTGACGCCTTTCTTGAAATCCTAGCTTCTATAAAGAAGAAAGAAGAAATCCCCCGGACAAAAGTCCACAAATTTAACAAAGAAACCTTTGTTAACAACTTTTGTCCTTTTTTACGTACTGATTCCGAAATCTCGTTTAATGCGTATGCGCATTAACGAGATAATAAAAATGACAATAAAGTGACGTCATCATTTGAGATAGCGACTTCAAGCTTATAGGAGATTGCAACTAATGCTCCACAATGGGAGAGTCACTGCGACATCGTAGAAACTATTGACTGTTTATTCTTCATATCGTAGTCGCAATACGAGGCGTTTAAGATATAGCTGTGAACACCTCATGGATGAATTGAATTAGTGTCGAGATAGTTAAATTAGTAGAAGAGTTGGTGGGATTGTAAATATGCATTTGGTTGCTTATGAAATCCGCATTCACATTGACATTTGGTACGAGAGACAACGCTCCGTGTATGTCATAATTGGGAAACTTTTAATGCAAAATGTGCAGTTGACTTTCTTTGCTATCTGATGTTATACACGTTTGCTCAATGAAAAAAGAACCACGCAGTGGAATAATTTTCCTATAACATTTTATTGTGGTATGCAAGTCAATCGGTGAAAACCAAAACGCAAAATAAAAGTTACAAATTTGATTAAATGAGGTAAAATATAGTTATAAACATGAGAAAAATACAATAATGAACCGATCGAAAAGTTACATCTGATGCGCGACTCCGAGAATAAAGCGTACGGAAAGATAAAATTGACAATGGCCTTCGTATCTGATGCGGCGAGGTAATTTGAGACTAAAAGAGAAGAATTTTGAAATTTAATACGGATTCCGCACGTGGAGGACGGGCGTGCAAAAGTAACACAAGGATAAAAAATATCGTTAGGGTGACAACGCCACAGATACAGCATTCCTCCCTGTTGTTCCTTCTTCCTATGCGGGAAAGAGTCTTAAGACAAATCGTCAATTCGTCCAATTAATAATGAACGAAACTTCCCGCGGTTTAGGGACACTTACAAGACCCTAACGCCCGACTTCGCTACTCGCAAAGCTCTTGTTAACTGTCAACTCTGGTCTTGACCCTAATCACAATTATTGCGAATAAATTGTAAATTGTGTTGATGCTTGTGATAATTTAGCAAGACGGAGACACCTTAAACGATTTAGGAATGGGGATATTCCGAATCAACAAGCCTGAAATTTGCCTCACAATATACGAAACATTGAATAACTATGACGATGTTGAAGCGTATATAGCCCCTTTAGAATATATTCTCTGTAATAGTGCGAACCGAAACGCGTCTTAATTCCTATAATGTATTGAAGATTTCCCTTGCCCAAACTATCGTAATAAAGAAATGATTAGATCTGATGAACTGGAAGGTGGAGTTGGTTCATATTTAAAGGTGTCGGTGGATACTGTGTTCAATACCATGAAGCGGAACCACGGAAGATTACATCATGGCTTTAAAATACGCTTTTATAAACATTAAGAAAACACATTACGGTCTTTAAAACTGATAGAACAAGAAACGGCACACAGGTTAAAGCCGTGGCATCTCTAACCCATGGCCATCCTGATTTCCAAGTGTTTGAGGGCTCTACTGAGAAACACTAACATTGTGTCTGAAAAGTAAGACTACACTCAAGTCACGTAAAGACCAACATGACATTTAGAGACTCATGCAATTTATGGCAGGAGCATGTTGTTTTCCCAAACAGCAAACGTTTTGGGCCCGCTGCGACATAAACACAGGCATATGGTAAATCGTAAAATGGCAAAATCGTAAAATTGTCACGAGAACAAAATAACATGCCAATCAACACCTGACAAGAGCAGAAGCCTTTTGGGGCTCGCTCAACTGAAACAAAACGCAAGCGGTATGCAACAGCAAACAAAATTGCCACGAGAACAAAATAAAATGCCAAATAACTCGTAACCAGAGCATATAAATTAGATGAGGTGTGTTATTAGATATCTTATTTATTAGATTTAAATAGCCTACTAGTAACGCGGGTCCACATCAGCCCAAAGGCTGCCAGATTCTTAGTATGTATGTATGTTTGTATGTATGTATGTATGTATGTGTGTATGTATGTATGTATGCAGAAGCCTTTTGTGCCTGCTCCCTATAAAACACAAGCATATGCAACAACAAACAAATTGCCACGAGAATAAATAAAAAGGCCAATTAACTCGTGATCAGAGCGGAAGCCTTTTGGGTCCGCGCAAAATAAAACACGAACATATGCAACAACAAATAAAACTGTAGCGAGAACAAGAATAAAAACGCAAATTAACTCGTGGTCAGAGCAGAAGCCTTTCGGGCCTGCTTCATAAAACACACGCATCTACAACAACAAACAAGTTGCCACCAGAACAAGAATAAAAATGCCAATCAACTCGCGATCAGAGCACAAGCGTTTTGTGCTTGCTCAAACTAAAACAAGGATATGCAAAAAAACAAAGAAATTGTCAAGAGAACGAGAATAAAAATGCCAATCGACTCGTGGTCAGAGCAGAAGCCTTTTGGGCCTGCTCAAAATAATACAAGCATAGTTGCAACAACAAACACAATTGTCACGAGAACAAGAATAAACATGCCAATTAACTCGTGGTCAGAGCAGAAACCTTTTGGGCCTGCTCAAAATAATACAAGCATAGTTGCAACAACAAACACAATTGTCACGAGAACAAGAATAAAAATGCCAATTAACTCGTGATCAGAGCAGAAGCCTTTTGGGCCTGCTCAAAATAAAACACAAGCATAATTGCAGCAACAAACAAATTTTCACGAGAACAAGAATAAAAATGGCAATTAACTCGTGGTCAGAGCAGAAGCCTTATGGGCCTGCTCAAAATAAAACACAAGCATAATAAAATTATTGCAACAACAAACAAATTGTCACGAGAACAAGAATAAAAAATCCAATTAACCCGTGATCAGAGCAGAAGCTTTTTGGGCCTGCTCAGAAGAAGGCCCCGTCCACACGTATCCGGATATTTTTGAATCCGCAACTTTTTTGTTGCGGATTGGCCTTCCGTCCACACGTATCCGGCGAATTCGGGCAAATACGATTCGAATACGCTACGTGTGGACGCGAATATTTTCTAATCCGTAACAAAAAAGTTGCGGATTCAAAAATATCCGGATACGTGTGGACGGGGCCTAAAACACAAGCATATGCAATAACAAACAAAAATTGTCACGAGAACAAGAATAAAAATGTCAATTAACTCGTGATCAGAGCAGAAGCCTCTTGGGCCTGCTCAAAATAAAACATTAGCATAATTGCAACAGCAAACAAAAATTGTCGCGAGAACAAGAATAAAAAATGCCAATTAAGTCGTGATCAGAGCAGAAGCCTTTTGGGCCTGCTCAAAATAAAACACAAACATATGCAACAACAAACAAAATTGTAACGAGAACAAAATAAAAATGCCAATGAAACCGTGATCGGAGTAGAAGTCATTTGGATCTGCCAAAATCGTTAACACAAGCATATGCAACAACCAACAAAATTGTAACGAGAACAAAATGAAAAAGCCAATTAACTCGTGATCGGAGCAGAAGCCGAATTATTAAGACAAGCATGTGCAATAACAAACAAAATTGTCTCGAGGAGAAGCTAAAAATGCCAAATCACCCGTGATCGGAGCTGAAGCCTTTTGGGCCTGTTCAAAACATAAACACAAGCATACGTAACAAAGCAAATTAAAACAAAAACAAAAACAAGTGACATACCGGAAAGCAATTGGAAAAAAGCACCGCGACTGGCGCATACAAAAACATCGACCATGAGGTAACAAGACAAGCACTCTGCTGACGCCGGCAAGAGCAAAGGAACATAAATGTAAAAATGCACTAATAAAGCAAACAATAGAGTAGGCCAACAAGCAACGCGAAAAGCCAGAAAAGCGGTAGAAACCTTAGAAGGCCTAACAAATATACGAGCTGAACGGCGGCCGCGCTATAACAACGTGGGGAAGAAAATATTAAGAGAAGAACCTACAAATAGCGACGACGCAAAGAATACTCCTGTCGTCCCCTGAGTCAGGTATGGAACACTTAGAGGCTGATTATCGCACCTGTGAGCCAAAACGACAAGTTCTGTAGAGGAGAGTATAAACCTGGAAAACAAATATGTGCGTAAATACAAAGACAGCAAAAACGTGGCTCAGGGGATGACAGAAGCGCGCCAGTCCGACAGGGAGTCACCCTGGATCCAGAGGTCCGTTCTCTGAATATCATGAGTGAAATTAACCGCACAAACGGTTAGAAGAAGCTCGCGAGACGGACCTCTGGTCACTCGAATATACAACCTCATTTCCATGCGAGGATCTAGTTCAGAATCTAAACTAGGTCGCTGATTGGTTCTCCTACTTGTTTCCAGACTCTACCGGGAGTTAACGATGCAACAGCAACTTCGATTGGCTGGACCGAAACAATTCGCAACGGGCGCGTGAAAAACCGGTTTCCCAAAGTGAAGCCACACAAACAACAATGGCGGACGTAGATAGAGATCGCGGCTTTTTGCGATCTTTAAGAAACGCTGTGGATTACTCTTTAGTATCCAAATTTTCAAAATATCAGAGAACTAATTTATTCAGCGCAAGGATGTCTTGAAAAGAGGTGTTGACAGGCCAGACACGACTTATTAATTCGTGTTATCGTGGAGTGTGACCTTTAGAGTTTTGTTTGAACGAGGAAAATTTTTATCTCTAGCACGGAGGCGTGCTTTGGAGTTGCAGGTATTCTCGCTGAACGATTTCGCTGACCACTGGTAGGTGACAGGAAGAGAAATAGGTGTACTGGATTAATTGCGTGCGGATATCAAGGATTCTTTGTTTGTTAAATCTCTCGCCTTTGAAAACGGTTGTATCCAGAAAGTTTACTTCTTTGTCTGAGATTAATGTTTGTTTGCAAGGACAATAAAATCTTCTATCTCCTTTTTCTCGACACTCTACAGTGAAAAAATGTCATCGATGTATCTTTTTTGATTTAATATTTCTGTCTCGACCGCGTTTTAAACATGTCAGCTGTTAGATTTAATGTAAACAAACAGACACGCTTTGGTCCCCAAGGTTTAAAACCGGTTTGGTGAGATACCCGATCCACAAATCGCATGGAAATGAGGTTGTGTACTCGAGTGCCCAGAGGTTTTTATTTTTTCTCGGCGCGTTGCGCCTCGTTGTCGCGGCTTCGCCGCTCAAATTCGTCGTTTTCACTAAAAAATAAAAACCTCTGACACCCAGGGTAACAGGGAGTAAGGCTCCTTTGCTAACTATCCATCCCCAGGAGCGGTAGCAAATAAGCAAAATATAAAACAAACTGGAAGGACAACACCAATAAAAACACCAGTGAGGCTAAAGAACGGAACAAAACGTGGAAAGCAAATACTAACCTCGAAATACGGAGCGGTTTATAAACCTAGTATCGTCCACGTGGAACTTTCGCTGCGACGAACATACTTACCGGTTCCATAGCTGAAGATAAATTGATGGACATATTGGAAAAAACATGTAGGAAACAAAAACGACGGAATAAAGTAATAAACCGAGGGATGGGCGAGGGAAGAGCTGGGATGGGCGAGCTGTTATAAAAAAGCCATGTAGTGTCGGAGGTGTCTTCTATCGAAATGACAACACTCAATTTAGGGCCAAAACCCAAACCAAAACAGTGACAAGGAACGGAAAAACCAAGACAACCCAAAGAGCAAAAAATAACCCCGACGGAAACCAAAAACCAAAAAGCTAATTCTTTATTAGTTTGCATCTTTTATATGCAATTTTTTTTCTCATCTTATGTTATTGTTGTTGTTAATTAGTTACTTATTATTCATTTAAATTTAGTTGTTACTTGTATTCTAAACGGTCACTTCTGAGGATGTATGTTGTAACATACGAAACGTCAAGTTAATATTTTGTTTTCCAACATGCGTTTTATTGTCATGTTTGTCACTGCAGTTTGTGAACTATTTCTTATTAGAGACTAACTTCTTCAGAGATTTATATTGTAACGTTTTTCTTGTAGTATTTTTATTCCCTGAAGAAGCCAGGCCGTGACTAACGAAATATTAGAAAGAATATACTTATAATTATAATATTAATAGATATGGTATATTAATCCATGTAATTATTCAATATATTTAAATATTTTTTAGTAGCTTTGGTATTTATAGTTTTATTGTAATGCACAATTGATCATGTAAGTGTATGCTAATTTACACATTATCAAATAATAAATATTATTATTATTATTATTATTATTATTATTATTATTATTATTATTATTATTATTATTACAAGTGAAACCGGAAATAATATATTATAATTAAGTGATAGATAAAATATGAGCGGGAGATCTGTATGGGCATTTACAATGGCGAGCCGAAGGCGAGCCATTGTAAACGCCCATACAGATCGGACGCGAATATTTTGTCTGACTTACGAAATGAAACAATGAGTAGAGATCTGTATGAAAAGTTAATGCATACTAATTAGCTCAGCAGAGATCTGTATCAAAAGTTAATGCTACTGTTTAATAATTCATCAACTCAGTTGATCTGAATTGGGCTTTACAAACCTTCATTAAACATTCATTTCTTTTGTATTTTCCTTATGAATTATTAATGAATTTCTGTAGTCTATAGTCCAGAAAAGAACTTCAACAACGTTGAAGAAAAATCTGCGCCGTTCAAGTAAATCCTGTAAATAAACATGTGTACACCACATGGCCTGCTTTTCAAAGGTGCTACGTGTGATTGTGGTGTTGGGAGGGTTCATACTAACTATATAGAGTTTGAGGGGACACCAAAAAAAAATGCGCTGACCCTTAAGAGTAAATAGAGGTTATTCAGCGTGAAGTTGTGTAATACGGCTGAGTATTTACTGACGAGTAAAAATGCCCAGCCGTATTGCACAACTTTTCATTGAATAATAATAATTATTGTTTATTATACCGATTACAACAGAAGTCTCCTCCTAAAACTAAATTTTTGAAGCTGTTTTTGCTAGTGCACGGTCAGAAGAATGTCATATTTGCACTCATTTTGATGCATATTTGCACTCTAGAATGCTGTCAAATAATAATGTATCATACATTGTATTTGCATTGTCTTGGTGCATATTTGCAATGTCAAATGCTACATGTATGTTGCATAATAACACCATTTACATTGATTTATAATACAGCAGTATTTGAAAAAATAACTATTTATTTAAATTTAAATAATACATTAAAAAGACTTTCTCATACATATAAAAGGTTATTGATTTGACAAAATGTACTGGTCATTATTATAAAAACTATTGTCACTTTCCATATCTTCCCCATATCAACCAGTGTACATTCACTTGGAAGATGACAAAGCTTTTGAAAAAAGTAAGAACGTTGTCATGATGCTTAAATTCTCTATTCTGTATGATCTGGAGATGATCAAACAGTACATGTACATGTATATAACCAATTCACTAAGAAGAATGTCCTATCCATCAAGTGATCTAAATCACTTTAAAAGCTCTTCAATTTTTTTTGTTTGGAATCCAGTTTGCCAATGTTTCAATGTACACTGTACATGTACCTCAATACAACCTTAAATTTTTGCAATAGTCGCTGGGTGGCCATTTTCCCAGCACCCAAAAATGGCCACAAACAGAACTTCAGAAAGCAATGTACCCTGGTTGAGAATGACCCTTTTAATGATTTAAAGGGATGGTCAGATAATTACATTACAACGCTTTTTACAAACAGACAGTATCAGTATTAACTGAAAATATTTTAGTCATTGTAAAAAATTCCATTCACTGTGCCAAGGAAGGCCTCTTCAACAGTCTGATGAAAATAATAGAAAACTTAATTTAAGCATGTTCCACTTATTGTCTATGTGCATCCTTACTGCACATACAGTTTATGTCACAATGCCATGATACATCATGCAACTCAGACCGCGCACAGAGGAAGAAAACTGACCACATGAACAGCTGTGAGCCACTGCATTCACTTTGCTAAATAAAAGTTGGTGTCACCTCCATTTTTTTGCATTCATTTTTTTTTAAGTCATTTATTTATCCGGGGACATCTGACATGAGTTACTTATTACCAAGCTATAGCAAAAGCATTATATGGGAGGACAGAGGGAATCCCCTAATGCACAGTCCAATGAAAGGGCTTTAAGAGCCATGCATCTCCTGCAACATCACTGTGGTAATTAACACATCTTAGGATGACAGAAATATCCATTGTGTGAACAACAAAACTGGATGAGCCGAGTAAGCAAGCAATGACAGCAATACAGTGACATTTCCCCTAAATACTACAAAGCCATTATTTTGAAATCCACAGATCAGTTATACATGTAATTTTCCATCACACTTAGTTTGAAGTCCAAGAATTGAAGAGCAAACAGATTTTATAATATTTTAAACATTTTTGCATGACATAAATATGCACCAAATCATATGAACTCACAAGTAACATACATTATATAACATCTGCTCACATGTACACTCTGCTATAAAATTATTTACCGGGTAACTCACGTGCAGCATGTGTTATACTCAAAGTCACACTATTTATTCAATAACAGCAATTATCTTTGAACACATAATTGACTGGCCAGTGGAAGTGAAAAGTTTACGACTGAGGGACATCTGTACCCATATATTAAATCTCATATATTAAAGCTGAACCCGTTAGGTGTATGTTGAGCATTTCAGGAACCCCGCAATGGGAGCCATATTATTCAGCAAGACAAAACATAACTATAACAAAAATTTAGACAACATTGCAAGTTAAGCTTAGCTTGGTTTTGTTTCATTTATATAAGTTACATACACATGTAATTGTCTATACCATTTTGAAATACACTGTGTATGAAGTCAGCAATCAGTGTCACCCTTTTTATTTACCTTGAGTCAATTTAACAAATTTACACCGGTTTATCGTGGTGTGGACTCTTATTTACCATGATTTACGTCATCACATGGTCAAAATGTTGTGGACTCACGAGGCGCAGCCAAGTGAGTCAGCAACAAATTTTGACCATGTGATGACGTAAATCGTGGTAAATAAGAGTCCACACCACAGAAAACCGGTATAAATTTGTTTTTTACAACAATATTTAGAAAAAAATACAAGGAAAAATGGAAGTCTTGTTACAAAACGTGACAGCAAAGAAAGAGCAAGCGTTGTCTATAACTTTCTCGCAATCTGATTGGTTGTTTTCAGGCGCGCGTGACGGTAGCGTCAGCACCGTTGTCTCGACTCTCATTTACCACTCACGTCAACCAATCAGATTGCGAGTTTAGCGGCAATTGTGGTAAAAATTAATTTTTTGGCCCATTCTCCAAAGGGTTCATGATGTTATAACAAATTTCAGTCGATGAAGACACTTCAAGACAGTGTAATACTTTTTACTAGCAGCCTGCCAGAAGGGCTGATTAAGAACTGTCAATGATCAATCTTTACAAAACAAATGCACTTCCTAAAATGTATATTAGAGTACTGGCAAGTTAAACAACTACATGTACAACAGGCCTAACTATACAATGTGATATTTGATTATTGCATCTGCTAAGAGGTGCTGTTCAATTATTGATAAACATTGTGTCCACTGACCGGGGTTCACCAGGGTAGTCCAAATTGGACTGGGGATCAGCTTTTTCAGGTCACATGTCCAAAATGACAAAAAAAGCAGACTTGACATGTACATGTACAATGTACCTTTAATATCCAATTTGATTTGTCCTTGAAGTCTTTTTTGGACATGTCTTAGGAGACAAATTAAGGAATAAAACTCATTATTAGGAAATAATTGTCTGGAGTTTAAATAGTGCATCAAATTAAATTACAATGCATACAGTCAAACCTCCTGTAAGCGGACACCCTCGGGATCAAGGGAAAGTGTCCGCTTACGGGAAGTGTCCCCTTAACCCTATTCAGACCGGGCTTTTTTGGATCTACTGAGACCGGGGGGGGGGGATTCCGCCCCCCCTTCGTAACTTCTACAGGAAAGTAGGTATGGACACCAAATTTTCAGGAGACATTGTATGTCCGAAATTCTATCGATCCACATAATTATGTTGTCATGACAACTTCTATGACGTCATAATTACGTCATATATTGACAGTTCATTCACAGAAAGTGTTTGCCGTACCTATCTCTAAATTGTTTTGAATAATGACAATAATGTTTTCTCTGATGATGTTGGAAAACATTTTTAATATATATATTGGTACTTGTAACTTGTAGCAACATGATGACGTCATCATGACGTCATAAAAATATATTTGTTTTGATGTTTTAATTTTTGTAATTAAACCACAATCTAAGGGAAGTATAAATTTTTCTTACTCTGTAATTGTTTAAACATTTGTATAACAACAACTTTTTATGTTACCATGACAGTTAATGTGACGTCATCATGACGTCATTATGACGTCAGATGTGCAAGAAAACGTCCAAAAGGCGAGAAAATGTCACCTTAAAATACTTAGAATGTATTTATTCTAAAAAAATACCTAAAAAATAAATAAAGCTAAAATAACAAAAAATAAAGAAAAAACAACATTAAAAAAAAAAGAAAATAAATTTCGAATATTTTTTGGAGCCGCCATCTTGGATCCGCCATCTTGGATCCGCCATCTTGGATTTGGAATATCGTATCCTGAGCACGGAATATGCGCTAAAATTACCCAAAATCACTCAAAATTAAAAGATTAACATTTAAGTCAAGCAAAGAGTAAAAAACAAAAATAAAAAAATATGCGATAAAAGGTAGAAAAAAGTGAAATTTGAAAGTACTACAAAAAAGCCTCTTTAACTACGGTTACCATGGAAACGCCTCCTTACTTTTTTAATTTTGGATCAAGGACGACAACAATGCATCGTTTAGTGTTTAAATCCATAATAAAGATCAGTGTAAAACAGAATGACATAAAATAAACAGAGGAAATACTTATCTCTCAAAATGAGCAAAAAGCATCCGTCAAAATGTGGTTGCCATGGCAACGTCAAATTTTCTTTGACAACATACTTTCTGCCAAAATGTTCACAGATAAATTTTAGGAAAAGTCGAGAAGTTTCAAGGCTGTAGGTAGAAAGGCTTAGAAGTTATAAACGTTCAAAGTCGGCGCGGGCACTTTCCGCCCCCCCCGGTCTGAATAGGGTTAAGGGAGGTGTCCGGTTACGGGAGGTGTCCAGGTGTACAGGAGGTTGGAAACAAAATAGTACACTAGAGGGCTTATCATGCACCAGTACATGTCTTTTGAAGCTTTTAAGACCACTTGTAATTGTGTTATCCATCACAGGGGAAAAAAACATTAAAAGACTAGTGGCTAAATAAGTTTACATAATCTGTAAAGCTCTCACATTGCTGTCACATGAACTGATGTAAGCTATATAAAAACAGTAACATACTCAATCCCCCATGTTTCGGGGGTGAACAGAACAGAAAAAGTACATATTTTATGTGCAGTGCATGCAGTTATTTTCTAAAACACATTGTCTTTAGGTATGAAAAAAGAAACTATTGATGAGTGTCTGTTTTCGTGTTTTCCTGATCTTAAGGTGGCTCCCAACAGTTTCCAGCACTTTTCAAGACTTACAATTTGATGGGTCATTATAACCACTCTTTATCAGTTGATGCTATAATCATGATATCAAACGAATCCCAATGATTGGTGAACACGTTGTTATCATTTTTGGTGGCTCTGAAACCCACCTACAGGATTTTTTTAAACTTTGCCAAAAGTTACCTCTTATCCTACTGATCAAAATTTGACAATAAAAAATGGGGTTCACCGACTCATTTTTGAGTGATTAACACTTAAAGCTAAAATGAAGGGTGTTTTCAGCACGTTATACTGTTACTATAGTAACATATTGTGTCACAAAAATGATAGTGTTCACCAATCGTTGGGCATTCGTTTGATATCATGATTGTAGCATCAACTGATAAAGAGTGGTTTTAATGACCCATCAAAATCTAAGTCTTGGAAAGTGATGGAAACTGTTGGGAGCCACATTAAGGCCTCTTAAGATACATGTGTAATTATCCGTAACCTTGGAATCGAAATGACTCTGTTACCAACATGGAACTGTACTGTTCAGACTCACACTTCGCTTTTGTTCAAGTCAAGTACAATATTATTAAAACCATAACAACCGAACCAATTTTGTTAGAAATTTTCTTGAAATCATTTACTGTCTGTGCACAGGAGGTTGCAGTGTATTTTAGACCATGCGGACCCCAAGTACATGTACATGTAGGTGTCTGTGTCAGCTTACGGGAGGTTAAAAATGTAGTGTTGGAGAGCTGGTTCCTGTTGTCAGGTAGTAATGTGACAACAATTCAAAACTTCAACTGCCTCTGCCCTCCAGGCAACTCCCCTGGCATTTGTCAAAGACACATTTAACTGCCCTACCCTAGTACCGAATGTCCTCCCCCCATGTATTTATTAGCTTTTAGCAATGTTGTTGGGGTTTGAAAAAATCCCTTGCAAGCTTCTATCCATGATGTGGAAATTAATTTTACTTAATATACTAAACATGTTTAGCAACTCAACTCAATGCAAAGTAGCATTTTTTGAGCACGGTTGTTCAATTTACAGTGTTTTCTCATTAGAGATACAATGGCTGTTCTTGCTCTGCGGACAGTATGCATTTTATGAAACAGGAGAGATCTGTGACCTTCACTTTCAACACATTGACTGGCAATTCACTACTTCAATTCCTGTTCACTATTTCAAGCGGCAAAATCTACAAACTGTTATTTTATCGATTGTACTTAGTTATTGCATTCTACATGTATACTTTTAAAAAATAATTCCAATGAGCTTTAGAGAGCCCTTTATGTTACAAAACACTCATCCATCTCATTAAACTACATGTACGGTGACCACATCTATTCTGCTGGAGACTCGCAAGGGCCTTTCGTGTCAATTCCCTTCTCGCCAGATGCAAAAATGCCCAGGGTTTGCCCACGAGAGTAGTATATAATCACCGGTTCTGGTGCAATCCTCGGCCCCATAATTTTAACGTAAAAATTATTGATTCTTTCTTTCTTTTCCCTTCTTTTCCCGCACAACATTTTTTAACTTATTTCCCTTCATTTTTTCTTATGCTCAAATCCTCTAAAAAATTTATCACGTTTCACATTTTTAATTTTTTCTCCTAATTTCTCCATAACTTTTATTTTCACGAGTATCCCTCCATCCTACACATTTTATATTTTTTAAACTGCCCTTAAAATGTTCACAAACATTTTTAACGTTTCACACGTTTCTTGTTTTTTCCATTTCTTCATATTTCTGCCAATTTTAACATGTTACACCACTGTAACATGTTACATATTTTTTTGTCAGCTCGAATACGTTCCAATTAAGGGGCCTCGGTTTCCACCAGAACCGGTGATTATATACTACTATTCCCCTGGGAAAAAATTCTCTCCTGGAAAGAAAATGTCTGATTCCGAAGAAGAAGAAATCGATTTCATTCCTGAAATTATTCAAGAAACCCGCACAACATGGCAGTGTCACAAAAATCCCAGACTTGAACATTTCAAAAATATTATTCGCAAAAATCAGGGGAAAAATCAAATTCCACTCAAAGATCTCGAATTTTATCAAGAACAAATTCTCTCCCAAATTCCCCGTGACGAAATCACAAGAAAAAAAGTCAGGGATTTCGTCAAAGCTTCCAAATGGAAAAAAGTCCATGGCAACGATCATGCAATTTTCAATTATATAACAGGCCACGACGGGAATGAATACGAGCATCTTGAAAAGTTCCTCATCGACGATTTTAAATATTTCTCACTGGCATATAATGACCTTCATCTCAGCAGAAAAAAGTTTCTCAATTGCCATCAAGTTCTTTTCGCCCTGTTGAAGAAGAACGGTTTCAACCCCAATGAAGATGATTTCAAGCTTCTTATTCTCCCATCAAGGGGGAGGAACAAGAAAAAATAATCCAAACCATCTTCAAAAAATTAAATTGGAAATAAAATGGATCTTGAAAAAGTATTTTCCAATGAAGCCGAGCGAAGCGAAGCGAGTGAAGATAGCGACCATGAAAATTGTTCCACTTGCTCAGAGGAAGAAACAAGAAGCGACGATGAAACCGCTTCGCCTTCAGACGAGGATTTTATTGTTTCCGATTCGGAGATGGAGGAAGCAGAACAAGAGGAGTGTGTAGAAGATCAAATTGAACTCCTCTTTGAGTCATTTGTGAATCTCCAAGAGGAACATAAAATTCTCAACAATGAACTCCAAAAGCAAAGTTGCCTTCTCGGGGAAATCCACCGGGAAATGAAAGAAAGCAAAGCGAACGAAGTGAGCCGTGCGAAGCGGGTGAAGTGAAGCGAAGCGGTGTTTTGAGATAACAGACTTTGTGAATATTAATGTAAAACATTCATATTCAAATAACCGCTTATTACCACCCACAACAAGTCATTCATTTTATTTAACTTCATTTTTTATTTACAATGACGACATAAAAAGTGCCACACTGTGGCACTAATAAATAATTCACAAAAAGTGCCACAGTGTGGCACTAATAAATAATTCACAAAAAGTGCCACACTGTGGCACTAATAAATATTCACAAAAAGTGCCACACTGTGGCACTAATAATAAATATTCACAAAAAGTGCCACGCTGTTTAAATAACGCTGCTCTAAAAAGTAGGTTTTTTGTCTTCCGTTGGCTTGCCTTCTGTCTCACCAGTAAACTTTTCCTTTATCTCATCCAAGCACCTTTGTAAGTAAGGTTGAATATCTGGTTGTTTTGTGCCAAGTTCGCGAAAAGATTGGTTTACGTCTTTTAACATCTGCTCACTGTTCATGTTTGTTTTCTACTGAAGTTGCTCGCGCAGTGTTTGTGTTTATATAGTGTGAATTGCATCATCTCATTACATCATCTTTATTTTAACTCAAACTTCCTGTGTTTTTTAACTCAAACTTCCTGTGTTCCAGTGTTCACATGTGATCATAATGTCTCAGAGATTTTGAACATCGCTCAATGGAACCCAAGAATTAAATTTATCGGGGTAACTTTTCCATTTTACAAGCGCAAGTTTTCGCTTATTATCGCGGCGAATAACCTTTTCAATTCGAAACACATCTTGCGTTGTTCTTTGAAGTTCCGCCTCGTAAAATGATCCGGTGATTGATTCTCCCAACAGATCAACTAATTTATACGTTACAGGGTTTGTATTCCTTATTTCGTCAATCACAAATATCTCCTCTGTCCAGTTCGGCGTGAAACCTTTGTCAAATATCTTTCGTTTAAACTTTGAAATTCTAACCCTGTCGCCAACCTTGAATTTTGCTGGGTTGTGTTTAGCATAAATTAGGTCTCCGTATAAATTAGCGAAAACCTTTTTCTCATTTTTCTGTTTGCTCGCCTCTGTGGGAGTCATTCGAATGCTCGAATGAAAACGGTGGTTATATTCATCCACTAATTTGCCAAGTTTGTCCCAGTATATTGTATTGTTGTTAGCAGAAAACATCCGGAAGAGTTTCTCCTTGAAAGACCGGTTCCAGCGCTCAACAACAGATGATTTCTCTTCATTTTCTGTTGTATACAATTTTACCCCATTCTTATCAAGCAGATTTTTCATTGTTGCGTTGAAAAATTCAGACCCTTTGTCACTCCAAAGCATCTTCGGTTTTCGCCCCTTGAATATGTCTCGGAAAGCATCAGCCACTGTTTGACCTCGCTTGTCTTTCAGGGGGCGAATCCAACCGAACTTTGAGAAAACATCGATCACCATCAGGAGATATCTGATCCCTTTATTCCATTTTGAAAATTTCCCCATCTCGACCAGATCAGCTGCCCAGATGTTGTCAATCCCATATGAAATGACTCGCCTCTTTGGAAAGCGCCGCCTGATTGGCCGGTGTAATTCGTTTGCCAGATTTTGAGTCCACTGGCCTTCACTCAAAATCTTTTCCCGTTTTTTGGAGCGCCGAGACCAAGTTTCTGTTTTGCTTGAATTGTGTTTCTCGCCAAAGCATGTCCCCATTGTCTTTCTTTCCAGGGAATGGCATCCAAAGCGGCAACCATTTTCCTGTCTGCTTCGTTCTTGCATTTACGTGGATTCTTTCCCTTCGCGCAGACTGAATAGTCCACATCGTGCTGCATAGCAACTGCGTCTGTTTTTCCTGTGGGTTGCTGCATAATTTCGAGAATCTTTCCTTTTTCATCAAATCGGACTTGCTTCTCCAATGGGTTCCAGGGGCCTGTATAATTATGCCCTGGGAGGGTGAAATCTTTCTTTGGCCTTGGCAGCTTCCCAATCAGGGAATGAACATCCAACCCACGACCATCCAAATCTGCTCGATCTGTCTTATATTTTCTATTTGGTCGAATCGCTGTGCTCAGCTCATTCATCATATCAGCAGAGGTTTTGGCAAGAAATGGTTTCATCTTGTCCAGGGCAAAATCCAATGCTTTTTTCTGAGTGTTTTTGTTTCGCAATAATTCACTGGCACCATAACGACCCATTTCAACTGTTTTTTTCCCGAGCCAGGGAAGAGCATGCGCGACGCCAGTCAGCGCAAGTTCACCAATGCCCCCACCTTGTGAGGGCAGATTCAGTTTCCCGATTTCACAAATCTTGTTTTTTTGATTCCGCAGGAAGCGCAATGGCAAAACCACATTTTTCTTCCATTTTTTGCGGTCTGGAATCCAGTTGGTTTCACGCATTCAGTTTGTTTTTTCTCCTTCACGCAATATGATTTCATTTTCAATCGAAATATTCTTTTATGAATCTTTCATTCTCCTCCGAGTCAGTCAGACTGAGAGGTTTGACAATATCATAGAAATCTTTCCCCTGCGACCATTGATGGAGGAAAAACAGGCAATAATACCCGCAAAGAACGCTGTCTATGTTTTGATACTGACTGCTGTTCCAAATCACCGGTTTGGAACTTTTGAATTCTTGGGGAAATCCCATCCCAAACGAGTCGAAATACCACGTGAATTTCCCAGAAGGAGCGCAGCACACCCAGTGAGTTCCTGCATTTTCAAGCGAATCAAGATTGATGATGCAGGGGCTGTGTTCTCGGGGCCTCACTTCATCCCTGGCGAAAATTCCTTTGAAATTGGGAATTTTCAGAAAATCAATCCACTTCATGAGATCAAGGTTGCGCAGGGGTTTGTTCACGAATTTCGGCTTCACAAAATCGCCCCGAGAATTGGGATGTTGTTGAATGGACTTTTCGATCCCAGCAGAAGTCCCGCTCCTTTTTTTGATTTTTTCCCATCCCAATTTTTCGTTCCCAGGTTCCGATGAATGGGGGAGGTGGTTCCCAAGGGGCTCCCAATCTCGGCGCGCCTTTTCCTTTTGGGCGTCCAACTCTTGGGGCGCCTTTTCCTTTTGGTCGGCCAACTCTTGGAGCGCCTTTCCCAAACAAATTTTTCACCATGTCCAGCGCCAGCGGGATTCCAATGGAAGCCAGAATTGTTCCCAATGCCCCACCAGCTTGTTTTGCTGATGGTTTCATCGTCAGTTGTCCTCCTGATTTCAGGGCAGTCAAAATATCCTGTTTCTGTTTATTTGTCAACAGATGTTTATTGTCAATCAGTTTTTGAATTTTATCTTGGGGAATGAGAAATCCGCCCGTTTGCCCTGCTCCTTTCAGTCGCGGTCGCTTCGCTCCCGTCCCGCTTATCTTTTTCACAACTTGACTTGCTCCTTCACTCGCCAAACCAGCCAATGCTGACAGTCCAAGTGTCTTTGCCAGGGTGGGTGCCAGGGAACCACTAAGGTGCAGGATTGCGGTTTATCAAAATATCGTGATAGAATATTATTAGTTTGATAATTGATATTTTGATATGTCAGTGATATTTGGGTGATAACAGAATGATAAAAGCAAAAAATAATTTTCCATTTTAAATATCAAAAATATCATTATCATATCGTATTTACATGATAGTTGCTAGAAGAATTTTCGCTATCAAATTTTCGAATTATCATTATCAAGGTATCACTATCAAGTTAGAATCATATCATGTATGACTATCATTCTCAAATCTCACTCAAGTGATTTCACCATTTTACCAAGCACAACAGACACAATGATATTGTGATATATCATGATAATATCAAAATTGTCCACCTATCTAGGAGCATAGAAAGTTTTCTTGAAATGAAGCAAGTTATCATATCATGTATCACTATCACCCTCAAATCTCACTCTAGTGATTTAAGAAAGAAGACAAGACACATGTACAGTGATAGTTTGATATATCATGATAAGATCACTTGTCCATGTATTTACAGAAGTACATTGCCTTTTTCTTTTCTCATAATACTCTTACATTAACTCGGCTTACATTAGTTTGCGCCTTTTTAGTTCACTTTCTAGATCTGTATTAAATCTGTTATTAACAAACCAAAAAAGAATATCCCGTTTGTATTGAGTCATTTTGCGTGTAACTTCGAAGTACTGGTTGAGACGACGAAATCCCTGTTCGCAGGATTCAGTGTTGACGCCTTTGATGGTAGAAAACTTGGGAAGGTGCGGGTGAAATTCACATTTGGGATTGTCCGGGGGTATACAAACAGCAGGTGTAAGGGTTAGGGTTACTTTACGGTGTTAGGGTTAGG
This sequence comes from Cladopsammia gracilis, assembly GCA_022457155.1. Taxonomy (NCBI): domain Eukaryota; kingdom Metazoa; phylum Cnidaria; class Anthozoa; order Scleractinia; family Dendrophylliidae; genus Cladopsammia; species Cladopsammia gracilis. The sequence continues at coordinate 109 of JAJGOT010000760.1, read as the reverse complement.
GTTAGGGTTAGGGTTAGGGTTCGGGTTAGGGTTATGGTTAGGGTTTAGAGTCGAGGGGAACAGAAGTATTCTGATATCATGATTTTTCACTCTATCACTGGGAGAAGGA